>JARTUT010002292.1:0-69267 GCA_030674115.1 Micraspis discolor | reverse complement strand
TCAAAATCAATAAAATGGTTTGAGGTGATACAGTGACTAGAGAAACCAGTAGTGGGTTTGTTTTGGAGGATTGATTTTTTGTGTTCATCAATTCTTTTTGCCAGGGAACGACCAGTTTGACCTATGTAAAATGCAGGGCATTCATTACAGTGAAGCTTATATACACCGCTTAATTGTGTTTTGTTCGTTCGATCCTTACCATTGAAGAACATTGATCTTAGATTTTTCTTATTAGTACAACTAATGTTAATATTATAATGTCTGAGTCTTTTGCAAATTTTATCACTCAGAGATGGGATGTAGTCGATATATGCATATTTTTTGGTTTCAGTTTCATTATTTGGTGGATAAATTGAATGTAACAACTTCTGCCGCTTTCTGAAAAGGAGTTGATCTATTATATCCGGAGAGTAGCCATTATTCACAGCTAAAAATTTCAGTGTGCGAACCTCTTTGTCATAGTTAATTTTTGGCATTGGAATCGAGACTGATCTATGAATGAGTGCGTGAAATGCCGACATTTTGATTTTATAAGGATGTGAACTATTATTTGGTATTAAAATATCAGAGAAGGTGGGTTTTCTGTGTATATCAAATTCAAGGTGTTCATTTATTTTTTTAATCTGTATATCTAGGAAGTTCAGACATCTATTATCATCTTCTATTTCTAACGTGAATTTAATGGAATCATTGATGGAGTTCAACAATTCCAAAAATGCCATTAATTCCGATATCGACCCAGTCCACACGCAAAAAGCATCTTCCACAGATCGCTTCCATAGCGATGGTGACCTCTCGGTCACCATTGAAACGAAAGAAGAGGTAATGAGACTTCTTAAGATATGTGTGGGACAGAGCTACTTCAAGTACAATGATGAAATCTACCAACAACTAAATGGCTTACCTATGGGATCCCCATCATCTAATTTATTCAGTGAAATTTTTTGACAGCCTTTGGAAAGAAAATATTTTCCCCTAAAGACATTAGCTTAACGAATTTTATGCTGCTCTGGAAGCGATATGTGGATGATGTTTTTTGCGAGTGGACTGGGTCGATATCGGAATTGATGGCATTTTTGGAATTGTTGAACTCCATCCATGATTCCATCAAATTCATGTTAGAAATAGAGGATGATAATAGATGTCTGAACTTCCTAGATATACAGATTAAAAGAATAAATGAACACCTTGAATTTGATATACACACAAAAACCCACCTTCTCTGATATTTTAATACCAAATAATAGTTTACATCCTTATAAAATCAAAATGTCAGCATTTCACACACTCATTCATAGATTAGTCTCGATTCCAATGTCAAAAATTAACTATGACAAAGAGGTTCGCACACTGAGATTTTTAGCTGTGAATAATGGCTACTCTCCGGCTATAATAGATCAACTCTTTTTCAGAAAGCGGCAGAAGTTGTTACATTCAATTTATCCACCAAATAATGAAACTGAAACCAAAAAATATGCATATATCGACTACATCCCATCTCTGAGTGATGAAATTTGCAAAAGACTCAGACATTATAATATTAACATTAGTTGTACTAATACGAAAAATCTAAGATCCTTTTTCTTTAACGGTAAGGATCGAACAAACAACACACAAATTAAGCGGTGTATATAAGCTTCACTGTAATGAATGCCCTGCATTTTACATAGGTCCAACTGGTCGTTCCCTGGCAAAAAGAATTGATGAACACAGAAAATCAATCCTCCAAAACAAACCCACTACTGGTTTCTCTAGTCACTGTATCACCTCAAACCATTTTATTGATTTTGACCTTTTAGAATATTTAGAAATAACATCAGCTTTTAAAAAAAATCTTCCCATTGTAAATGATCAATTAGATTTCCCTCTATCACCAATTTTAACATGTGTTACTTGATATGTTATGTAGATATGTACTGTATTAACCGATATTGTTTTATATTCAGTTTTAAAAATGGGATGAAACCCGAAACATGCATGTCAATGATGCTTTAAATAAAATTACGTACAGTCAAGTGTTTTCATTCAATTTTTGTTAATTAATAGGAGATTATTCTTTCTCCTCGGGGTCCTGTAGAGATTTCAGAAGATCCGATTCCGAAAAATCATCGCTTTTGGGTATATTTGGCTCGAATAAACAAAGTATTCCAAAGGACATTCATGTTCAGCATATATATCTACTTTTGTTTGGGTTTTATGAGAATTGAATTTTAGCTTCGAGCAAACTGAAAGTGTGAGTAGATATTTCTAATTTGATATACACGGTGTAACTAAATAAGTGTAAAATATTTAAGGAGGTGATTCCTCAGCGAAAAAAAGATCTTTTATACAAAGAAACTTCATTGGAGCATCCCTTGTTAAGGTACAGCCCTTCAAAGGGAGTACATAAAATTTGTATAGCAATTTTTTTCACAAGCACCAAAATAGTTACAATATTGAAATTAACCTAATTAGATTTATTTTTACCATTTAGTCGTTTAATGCAGGTACTAACTACAGAATAATAATAAATCCAGTTCGCATTTATGACGATGTACCTATCTCTGTAGTTGTTCGTAAAATATTTTTTTGCTGCGAACTGGTTTATTTTGAGCAAAGAACTCACGAAACATTTTTTGTTTAGAAGGAAAAGGCTATCGGAAATAAACTTTTAAATGGTTAACAAATAATAAGATAAAAAGTTACATTGGAAATAAACTTTAGGGGTTGCGTTGCCCACCCTTACAACCATGGGGTAAACCAAATAAATAACTGGATAAGTGTATTTTTGCTTGTATGAAACGTTAGGTTAATTTCAATATTGTAACTTTTTTGGTGCTGGTGAAAAATATTGTTATACAAATTTTATATACTCCCTTTGAGGGGCTGTATCTTAACAAGAGATGCTCCAATGAAGGAAAGATCCTATATTTTTTTCGATGAGCAATCACCTTCTTAAATATTTTACACTTATTTAGTTACACCCTGTATAGGTTTGTTCATTTCATTTTTCGCATTAAAAAAAAATAGTACCTCTAGTTCCCTCTGTTGTAATATTTTACCCGTAGATGGCTTTGTCCCTTATTATTATTATTATTGAACCATAAATAAGAGGGGAGGCTAGGCCTATAATCCCTCAAGAAAAAAGTCACGCGTTACATGTGATACAAGAAAAGGATAAAAAAAATTCCCGGAAGGGAATTCCAAGCGTCAAAGATCCTGTTACAGAGGAAATGCTGTCTCTGCGAAGTTCGATATTTCTCATGGTACAACTTCAACGAATGGCCTCGCAAATTGCCGGTGTTGAGAGCGAAAAGATCTCGCAAGTCGCATCCGATGAAGCCGTGCAAGGCCCTATAAGTTATGATAAGGTCACCTCGCTCGCGACGGTCCATAAAAGATCGGAGACCAAATATACGGAGCCTGTCATCATAACAGGGACGCACTCTATCGTACGGCAAACGTGTCGCACATCTCTGAACCAACTCAAGTCGCTCCTGATCTCTCACGAGCGAAGGCGTTCAAACCGGACCAGCAAACTCCATAAGAGGGCGCACGTAAGTGGTGTAAAGTATTCTGGCCATCTCAACTGTACATCGTGGAAACGACCTTCAGATCAAATAGATCAATCGTCGAGCTTTTCCCACGACACTATCTATTATATATGCGCTGACCACGATAAATCAGACGTCATAATAACGCCCAGGTCACTATGTTGAGGTACCGGCCGGAGCAGTACACCGCCGACATTATAACATCGCCGAGGGTTATTTCTACCAAGGTGAGGCACAGCATCAGAAAACAATTTGAAGTCATCCGCATATGCAGCGCACCCAGATGAAATCACCCGCCCAAGATCGGCAACAAAAACAAGAAAAAGCACCGGACCAAGCTCCGAACCCTGCGGAACACCACTTGCCACGGGCCTACAAGATGAAAGGGGCCCGCCAACCTTCACCGAAAACTTTCGATCGCCCAAAAATGACTCGATCCACCGAAGAAGCCCACCCCTGATTCCGAAATGATCTAGCTTGCTCAGCAACCTCCTTAAAGGAACACGATCAAAAGCCTTTGAAAAATCCAGGTATACAACGACTATCGGGGAACCAGAATCCAGCGATAAAGTCCACGAATTAAGGCACCGAAGCAAGCACGTGATGACCGACCGTCCCGGAACGAAACCATGCTGATAGTCAGGAATGGTCCCATTGGATATCAAGAAAGGTACCATTCGCGAATAAATTACCTTTTCTGCAATTTTAGCAACAATGGGTGTCAAACTAATAGGACGATAGTTGGAGGCAAGCTGTTCATCACCGCCCATATAAACAGGGGTTACCCTTGCAGAATTCCATTCCCTCGGCAATCGACCCAATCGTAAGGACGATCGGATTATTTCAGCAATAGGAGCAGCAACCAAATCAGCACATGTCTTGAGCACCATCACCGATATTCATTCCATCAGGCCCAGGGGAGCGGGAAGGATCCAATTTACTAAGAAGCTCCGTCACCTTCACCTCATGCACCTCGACAAAATTCATCGAAGCCCCAGAACGGGCAACACCAACACGCGGCAAGTCACCCAGAGGTTCACTAGTAAACGCAGCAGCGAAACTTTCAGAAAGCAGTTCCGCAGATGCACTATCATCGGCGCACTCATCTCCTGACAATCCTCGCAACACGGGTACCCTGGAACTCAACATGGATCGGACATGTTTGTAGAATTTCTTGCGGCTCCCAGAAGTTACCAATTTCATCTCATACTTTCTTCTAGCTTCACTAATAGCAGCAGAAACCATATTTGAGTACTGTCTATGTGTGCCGAAATTCCTCTGAATTTTGTGTCGCAAATAGCGCTGCCATAGACTCTTCTTCATCCACGGCTTTGATGGACTCAACCTGATCGTTCTCGAACACGCCTCAAACGCTCGAGTAATCAGACACTTGAAGGAACTCCACACAACATCAACGTCCTCCGAAGATAGGCACTGTTTCCAGTCGACATCAGACAGGTAATCCCTCAGCAGACCATAGTAAATCTCGGTCCTGGTCTCATGAGCCAACTTCGTCGCCGCAACACGAGTAAACTGAACTCTCCAAAACAGAACACAGTGGTCAGAACGCCCAACAGGATCATGGTATTGAATGTCGCATATAAGATCATGATCACTCGTGAGCACCAAGTCCAAGGTTGACGGACTCTGCCCCTGGCCATAACGTGTCGGACGATCTATAAGCTGAACAAGGTGGGTATCCTCAATAGCCGAGAGAAACATTTCAGAAAGAGATCCACCCGAAGGAGACGAGCCAGCCCTCCACTGGATATCACGGAAATGTTAGTCACCAGCCACAATAATGTTACTATTCTGCTGAGGAAGAGTAACAAGAAGCTGATAGAGGAGTGAATCCGATGGATACGGATGAGGTCTATACAGGGTGAACCACGACGAACTGCATCGATCGATATCTCAGAAACTGAAGGTGGGAAAAATTTGAAATTTTGCGAACTTTCCAGATGTCTTGGGACCTATAGAGCTAAAATATTTTCATCTATTGGTCACTTCCGGTTATACCGGAAATAGACCCTAAGTCGCTTCTTTTAAATGGGATACCCTATATATTATTACATTTTTGGATTCTACTTAACATTCTAGGCAGATTTCATGTCCTATCCCTAAGTCGGAGCGTTTTTGACATATTAAGGTTTATATGTCAAAAATTACGATTGCAAGCCCTAACTTAATTATCAATTGTTCCTATGAGGAAGCCCTTTTTACTTACTTTGGGTTAGATGTCTTGTTGAAAAGGACCTACTTCAATAGATTTTGTATAATACTTGGACAAATAATCATACAGAGTGTTAAAAAAAAAAGTTCTACAATGAGATTGAGAAAACTGACAATTCTCAATTTTTTCAAATGGAAACCCCCCATTTTTATTATTTTGTAGCATTAATCATCAAAAATGAAGGTAACTTTGTATGAGGTTATCTATACCTAAAATTTGAAGTTTTCGAAATATTGCCAATTTAATATTTTTCTATGGCGGTTTTGCATTTCATGTGTAAACAATTAGATCTAGGTTAGCAACGTTTATATTTGACATTTCAAGTAGCATTTGAATCAGGCTTAAAAAAATTATTTAAGTAAATATTCAAATTGGTGTCCTTGAACTTCTAAACATTTTGCGCATCTCAGCAGCAATTGTTCATGGGTGGCTTTTCTTATTGATTGGGGGTCCAGGTCTTCAAATGCTGTTCTAACACGTCTCATGCAGTCTTCTATGGTGGTCACTGATGTTTTATACACGTTATTTTTCACTGTTCCCCATACATAAAAATCGAGCACTGATAGGTCCGGGGAGCGAGGTGACCAAAGATTTGGTCTATTGCTGGCTATCCATTGATCGTAAAATAAGTTTTCCAGATAATTATTTACCAAATGGGCATTATGTGGTGGTGCTCCATCATGTTGGTAGAAAAGTTTTCGAAGTTCAGCAAGGGCCAAGTTGTCTAAATAGTCAACTTCAAAATTCCGCAAGATGTTGAGGTATCGGTCTCCTATAAGTTGAAATATGTGTTTTATATTAGAACTATTCAAAAAGACCTAACTTACCATTCAAGTTCTCTTGATAAAATTGTAAGCAAACAATACTACTGCACAATAAACGTTAAATTGCCAGGATTCTTGAAAATTGTGTTCCCTAAATGGGTGTACATTTCTATCATTCCAATGATGGCAATTACGTCGATTAAAAACACCATTCTTTGTAAATTTGGCTTCGTCGGTCCAAATGATATTATCCAAAAAAGAAAAATCTTCTTGTGAACGAAGTATTATGAATTCACAGAATTCCATTCTTCTTGGAAAATCAGTTTCTTTCAAATGCTGCACTAATGAAATTTCATAGGGATGATATTTGTGTTTATGTAAAATTCTTAGAACTGACGATTGAGATAATCCTGATTCTAATGCTACTTGGCTTGAAGATTTTGTTGGATATGCTGCAAAATATCCCAAAATTGCTACTTCAATATTTTCATTGTCAACAACTGGTTTCTTTTGTACATTTTTGCCTTTACGGATCCAAAATTCTTGAAGTTTTCTATAATTCGTTTAACAGTATTTGGTGATGGTTTTTGTTTATGAGGATATCGGGTAGCAAATGTATCACAGGTTCTTGAAATAACTTTTTCACATTGTCCATAAATAATAAATAAGTTTAAATAATCCTCGTTTGTATAATTTAACCGGGCTGGCATTACGATGATTTTAAATGTCAAATATAAACGTGGCTATCCTAGATCTAATTGTTTACACATTAAATGCAAAACCGCCATAGAAAAATATTAAATTGGCAATATTTCGAAAACTTCAAATTTTAGGTATAGATAACCTCATACAAAGTTACCTTCATTTTTGATGATTAATGCTACAAAATAATAAAAATGGGGGGTTTCCATTTGAAAAAATCGAGTTTTGTCAGTTTTTTCAATCTCATTCTAGATCTTTTTTTAACGCTCTGTATGATTATTTGTCCCAGTATTATACAAAATCTATTGAAGTAGGTCCTTTTCAACAAGACATCTAACCCAAAGTAAGTAAAAAGTGCTTCCTTATTGATAATTAAGTTAGGGCTTCCAATAGTAATTTTTGACATAAAAACCTGAATATGTCAAAAACGTTCTTAAGGCTGCTCCACGTCGTGACTTATCTGCTTCTTTTTTGTTTGTTGTTTTGCGTTTTTCTTTCTCACTTCTTGAATTTTGTTTTAGTGGTTTACTATGTGGGACTTAGGGTGTTCGCTTGTTCTTGTCAATGTGCTCGGAACTGCAACAGGAATTAATATTTTCTTTGTATCACATTCAGGATAGTTATGTTATACCTCAGTGATGTAATTTGTTTATTCATGGAAATGAACCTTAATATTATTAATATTTTTATTGTCTTTCTATATATATATATATAAATCTATATACATAATACTTTTCGGTGTTTGAACTTAATAAAAATACATTCCAATAATTAAAACTAGATGTATGTTCTGATGAATTTCGTCAATTCTACCTTGTTAGTCACTTACTCTTAGGGATAGCACATGATACATGAAATCTGCCTAGAATGTTAAGTAGAATCCAAAAATGTAATAATATATAGGGTATCCCATTTAAAAGAAGCGACTTAGGGTCTATTTCCGGTATAACCGGAAGTGCCCAATAGATGAAAATATTTTAGCTCTATAGGTCCCAAGACATCTGGCAAGTTCCCAAAATTTCAAATTTTTCTTACATTCAGTTTCTGAGATATCGATCGATGCAGTTCGTCGTGGTTCGCCCTGTATATACAGCCGAACATCGCGGAGAAGTCATGTGAAGACAAATGTAACAACAAATTATCAATCCCCGGCAAGTCATGAATCTTAGCTTCACCTTGAAGGAGTTCGCTAAGTCATTGTGCAAATAAATGCATACTCCATCATAACCTCTGTTGATTTTACTATCATAACGAAACAGTTTGAATCCGGGGATATTAAAACAGCTATCTGGTATACCATCATGCAACCAAGTTTCAGTTATGAGAATGATCTTAGGTTTCAAATCATGAACACGCGCGCATATTTCATTAAATTTATTCTTAATTGATCTGGCATTGGTAAACATAATGATCCACTCCTCTGAAATAACACCTACTTTTTTGACTTTGTGGAAGTTAGTGTAGAAACAATAGGGGTAATCCCTTCACATATTTTATCGAAAGATTTGATTCACCATTTAACTGCCGGAGTTTCAATTCCTCCCTCAACCTCCGTAAACCAGCCAACTGATTGGGAGTGAGGTCATCGGATATTTGCAACCTGTTAAAAGCTGATGCAGTTGACAAAAGTTTTTTACCCCTCAACACAGTCATAGCCGAGACCGAGTTAGCAAATCTCACCAAGAGGGGTCTAGGATTCCCTCAATTATATTAAAATATTGTCAACTGGTATAAATTTCAAGACATTTAGATGCATACAACAGAAGTTATCGCGTTTCAAATTTAGTTTGTTCTGTACATCGGTCGGAAAATGAATTTGAAACAAAGATCTGCAATTGATTTTCATGTTAAACTTGATAAAACATTTACTGAATCGCACCACATGCTATAAAATGAATATGGGGATAATTGTCTATCCCCTAAGCAAGATTATGAGAGTTCGGGCAATCAAAATCAGGTATAGAGACGCTGGATAATGACGAAATATCAGGATGTCCCAGAACCGGGTTATGAAAAAAATACGTCATAGAAGTGAGTGAATTAATCAAAAATATAAATAATCAGAAACGAAATGGAATAAGGCATTCCTCAAACAACCACATACCGCATATTGACCGAAGTTTTGCTCCTTAAGAAGATCAATTTGCGGTTTGTGCCTCACAAACTTACCGAAGACCAAAAAGTTGATTGAATTAAGCCTTGCAAAGGTATCGTTTAAGTGCACGGCAGCATCAAAACTTCTTGAAATCGATTGTAACTGGTAACGAGACTTGGTGTTTTGTATATGAGCTCGAAACAACAGGCAAAGTACTGAATGGAGAAGTGCCGGATGAAGGAACACCCTAAAAGTTGTTTGGAGAAGTCAAAATCATGTTGATTTGTTTTAACGATTCAAAAAAATTATCTTCAAAGAATTTGTTCCAACTGGCCAGAGTTTAACTTGGGCCTCATGAAGCGTTTGCTGGCTAGAGTTCACCGTATTCGGCCAGAATATCCAGAAATCAGCAGTTGGACTCTTTTGCACTATAATGCACCATCACATCGTTTTCAACTTGCAACTGAATTTTTGGTCGAAAATTACGTTATTCCTTTGCGTCATTAGCCCTATTCACTTTGATATGGCTCCGTGGGACTTCTATCTGTTCCCTAAACTGCATTTGTCATTGAAAGGAAAGTGGCACACATCGATTGAGGCCATTGAGAAGACGACGACCGACGTCCTAATGAATATTCCAATGAGAGACACTGAGAAATTGTTTGACAACTTGTTGAATCGTGTATATTTGTGTATCGATGCAGAAGAGAAATACATTGATTGTCAAAAATGATTAGTTTCAAAGTATACCTACATTGGTTTTTTGTTCATTGAAAAAGTTCGATTTGCTGTGGAATGGAGGGTGAAGAAGTATTACGCTGTTCCGGAGTACGGAAAAAAATTTAGAAGTAGCGCGAAAACTCTCTGGACCTCACGTTATGTTGATAAGGTATCAACACAAAAATCTAAAGTCATGGAAAGCTGTGACGCAATATAGTATATATTTGTTTTTTGTCAGTGATCTAGGGGTTATGATAATTTCAGCCTATTGATATTCCACACGTCAAATCAAGCAGGCCTTTCTATTATCAATTTATTTACACTTAGAAATGAATGGAGAAACATCTTAAAAACAACTGAAAAGGCCGATACTGAATTTTGGTCTTAGGTTTTATATTTTGGTAATCAGGTTCAAATGGTCTTAGAGTCAACACACACCTTATTGATCTCCGCGTAATCGTTGCCTGAAAATTGCGTCTTCACCAGTGTCACCCTAAATTTTTTTTTTTTGATTGGCTGTGAACTAATAGTATTGACCCTAGCCCGAACACAAAACATTTTTTTTTTTTGTTATTTCAGCAAACGAACATGAAATTAGCACTCACATAAATCTCATTTTCGAAGTATCAATCCTTTGAGAGTTTCATTACTGCCAAACACAATCCAGGCATAAGTGTCCCATCTAGTCATCTTATGAAAGCCATACTGTCACACAAAAAAAAGTTTATTAAATTGGCTCTTCGGCCACAGCAATAAAAGAAACTGAACTGGAATAGTTTTTCAAGGGCTGCTTTCGCCCATTTTTGAAAATAGGCAAAACACTTGAATTCATTGCAAAGGAACGCACAGGCACTCAGCTATGTCCTAATTGCCGAATCATACATTTATAAGTTCATATTCTATAACACGACTTCCCTCGTGTAATTACTGAAAACGACCCCTCTGATGTTCCTATACATCGAGAATAGTCACAATTTTGAACTTAGTAGGGAAATTGTAGAAAGCAAAACACTCAAACACCATTATTTTCTTACTTGTAAGAGTGGAACTTATTTCATAATATATGTGTTTATACGTTTATTTCCTGCAAACACATGGCTCATCTGAACGACGTAACAATTTCCCCGAGAGTAATAACCAATTTGAACATAATCCAATGGCAAACAATCCAATTTTCCCAGAACTTCAACACAATATCAACAATTCAACTCGAAACAATAGGGAATACCTACGACCTCCCTCACAGCTAGGACAATTAGCAGGTAAGGAACTCAATTAAGTTATATCTTTGTGGCAAATACAGTGTTTCCTGTATTATCCAGCGCTTTCGGACCGGAAACGCTCGTTTCGTGATATTCCTTTAATTGGGAAATTTCGGTTATCACGTCCTGGAAATTATTACGGTTCGTGGTCCAGGCACGTCTCTTCCCCGCCAAGTAATTTTTGTCGGTGTTTGACGCAGGTATGGAGGGGAGATAAGAAGGAGTTGGGGTATTTTGAAAGAATGGATATGGATCTGGGGGAGAATTTGGGGCGGAAATCCTGCTTATGTCACAGCAGTATACTATTTCTACTTCAAGCCTTCCATTAAATCGATGATTCCACCGGCTGTATGTGATGTCCCAACACCTTCTGATTCTTGAAAAGTTTTCATGTGGTTTATACGACATACATAAGACGGTGAACGGATAATATATGTGAATAAATTGCTCTATTTTCCTCACGACAATCTATCGAAATCAAAAACTGTAATTTCAAGAGATTATGTAATTGTGAAATGGTGATATACAGGGTCTTTCTCGAGGAACCTCACCCATATTTAAACGGGAAACTACTGAACGTATTTTAATGAAATTCAGCACTTAAAGTATTTCACAATGCTGATAAAATCTAAAATATTTTCAAGGCATGAGCACCTCCGGTTTTTCCGGAAATGACGTCAACTTCCGTTTTTCAAAATACAACACCATTTTTTTATTGCAGAAATAGATTCCTTAGAATATTTCAAGTTATTTTGATGTAACATTTTTCAGTTTTAGTTGGAAAATTCTCTCTGAGCGGGAAAAATACGAAAAAAATCGAAAATAGAGCTCCGCTGAAACAAGAATAACTTCGAGGTTTTTGGATGGAAAATTTTCATTTTTGGGATTTTTCCAGATGTAAGATTGCTGTATCCACTTTGAAAATCGAAATTGCGATTCATGATACAGGAGTGAAAAAAATTGCTTTCAAAGTTAGGGATGACAAAATCGTGAAAAATCAATTTTTCGAATTAGAACCCCTATTTTTATGGCAGATATTGAATCTACGTTAAAAATAATGTGAGTGTATGCATCACACCCTTGCCTAAAGTGGATATTTTCTGAGTTATTCACAAAAAAATTGATTTTCGTCTTGAATTTTCAGCTATTTCTTTTCCCTTCACGCCAAAAAAGATGAAGTTTTCAGGAACTGTTATTTGAACCATGCTGTAGATTTTTCACCCCTCCTTGAAACCGACTTCAAGTTACTATTAGGAGAACCATGGCAAACTCTCAGTTGTAACTATAGAAGATGCTCAAAGTTGTGACCGTTAATTTCTAGACATTTATTTATACGTCTCAGAATGCTTCGTGCGTTGCTCTTCTTATTTCATCGGGAGGAAGAGATCTGCAAAGTGTTTAAAAACCAAATTGAGTTTCAAAACTATGTATCTAAAAATCTAAGCAAACCTGAACGCATTTCTGACTCGTTCTATGCAGTCCTCCCTATCAGTCAGGGAGTTGAGTAGACAATATTTTTATCCTACCCCAAACATAATAGTCTAAAGGAGTTAAATCGGGAGAACGTGGTGGCCTAAGATGTGGACCATTGTTCGCCAACCATCGATCTTCAAATAGCCTGTATAGGATATTTGACACATTGAGTGAATTGTGTGGAGGCGCGCCATCTTGTTGATACCATAAGTCGTTATGGTTCTGCACTAGCGGCTCAATTCTCCTGACGAAATCAGTTTCCTTCAAATGCAGTACCCTATTGAATTTATAAGGGTGCATTTTATGTTTTTAATATTCTCCAAACACTCGCTTGAGATAATCCCAGAGCAATCTCGGCATCTTTGAGAGAATTTTGAGGATTCACACGAAAATATGCGAGAACTGTAATTTCGTTGTTCTCATCTTCTACTACACTTTTTCCTCTGTGTATAGTTTTCTTAACGAAAGATCCGACATTTCTCAAGTTTGTCATGGTTGTGTTAATGGTATCTCTCGTTGGTCTGGGTCGGTCAGGAAACCTCTCAATGAACAGTCGAATCGTTCTATCTACAACTTTATTACATTCTCCATGAAGTAAAATGAGATTTAAAAATCTCATATATAGTGATCGATTTTATAACTTCATACGAATTATCACCAAATTAATAGTAAACACAAAATGCTACTGAATAAAGAGGAATTTGGCAGATGTAATTAATGATATCTATAATTAAAAAAACAATGTAAAACATGGTAAGTTTTACATATGGTTCATAAGGAATTATTTAATTATCACTGGAGAGGAAACCGATGGCCAGTTAGTTGAAATAAAGAGGTTTCCGATACAAATTCGAATCCAAATTCGCCATCTATTTAGGAACAACCTGTAACTTTTTTTCTCCTGCATATTAGGGTAGTAAAATCTAAAACATGGTTTAAGTTACAGTTCCTGAAATTTTCATCTTTTTTGGCGTGAAGGGAAGAGAAATAGCTGAAAATTCAAGACGAAAAACAGTTTTTTGTGAATAACTCAGAAAATATCCACTTTAGGGCAAGAGTGTGATGCATACAATCACATTATTTTTAACGTAGATTAAATATCTGCCATTAAAAAATGGTTCTAATTTGAAAAATTGATTTTTCACGATTTTGTCATCCCTAACTTTGAAAGCGATTTTTCACCCCTGTATCATGAATCGCGATTTCGATTTTTAAAGTTGATATCATCAATCTTACATCTTGAAATATCCCAAAATAAAAAATTTTCCATCCAAAAACCTCGAAGTTATTCTTGTTTCAGCGGAGCTCTATTTTCGATTTTTTTTTCGAATTTTCTTGCTCAGAGAGAATTTTCCAACCGAAACTGAAAAATGTTACATCAAAATAACTTGAAATTTTCTAAGGAATCTATTTCTGCAAAAAAAAATGGTGTTGTAATTGGGAAAACGGAATTTGACGTCATTTTCGGAAAAACCGGAGGTGCTCATACCTTGACAATATTTTAGATTTCATCAGCATCGTGAAATACTTATAAGTGCTGAATTTCATGAAAATACGTTTAGTAGTTTCCCGTATAAATATGGGTGAGATTCCTCGTGAAAGACCCTGTATAGGTGGACCGTCCAATATTTCCATTTCGAATTTTTAGCTTCGCAATGGAATAACGGAAAGACGCTCGGACTGGTCAAATTTTGTTTAAATGGGGGCTAATAAGGGTATCCAAATGAGTTTGATATCAGTACTTCTCTTGCCGCAACTCCTACCAGCTATCATTATTGAATACGGAACACGGGTAGAGCGGCACCTTGTTGGAAAGGCAATTCAATTTCCTGGATGGGTGTTCTATTTTTCATTTATTATACAGAGTGACTCAGTATTCCATCAATACCTTTCACTCGCCAACTCTGGATATTTAAGATTGAAAAAACGCTCGGATAGGTCAAAAAATGAATTCGACTTCACTACCCGTCTAGCCGCTACCCTAACAGCAATTGTTTCAATTTACGATTTTCTTTATAAATATTTTTTTCTCGTTTTCGGTTATCGTATTTGTTCCAGCATTTTCGAAATGCATTTGGCATACGCGTTGTGATCGATAAATTGCCAAAAAAAAAAGACGGCGATAACAAATTTCGAAGATATTGAGATGGAGAAGCTGTTTGAGAAAGAGAAGTCATATTGTTATTTCAGACTTATATCAGCTTTTGACATTAAAATGGGTTTCTACCATTGCATAGCGAGTCGATATGATTTCTATTTTTATTGTGGATAATGAATGAGCCAAAAGAACTGCATCTCAGTTCAACGAGGCAAATGAGGACCGCAATGTAAATCACACTTACGTCCTGAACTTGGTCAAAATTTTAAAGAGACAAGCTCAGTTGTTATTTTGAAAAAAAAATTGAATCGTGTCCGAAATGATGATTTGGATACAAGAGTTTTGGACTTTTCGTGAAATGAACGGAGATGACTTTGATTGCCGATTAAAATTTTGCTAAATAATTGGGTAATATGTTAAATCAGGACTATTCAGAGGCTATGCAGAGAGATTCACTCTCAATATCCTCAAAAACTGAATGTCGGGGGTCGGTACTTATGGCGACAAAATATAGTGTGCCCTTATTTCATAGACGGTAATATAAATGGTGATAATTACTTAGATCTCTTAGAAAGCAATGTCGATCCTATGTTGACCGATATTTTGCAGAACCATCACCGTTATTTGGAATCCGAACTGAGATATCAGCAAGAAGGAGTGCCTCCCCATTATGCGGCCCACGTGGGGCAATATTTAGATGAAATATTTCCAGGGCGTAGTAATGAAAGGAGAGGTGCCATAGAATTGCCTACTGGTTCCCCTTATTTGTCTAGCGTTAATTATATTATTCTATATAGTATCATTTGAAAGGTGGAATTCAAGTGACGGAGCCTGCAAACTTGGATGAATTACACCATCGCATAGTAAACGAATGTCGTTTGATAACAGCCGAAATGATAAGGAATAGTGAGGAATCGCTTTGAGGAACTGCTATATGTATGCATGGTGGAAGTTCGAGGCCATTTGAGTATTTACTAAATTGAATTATTTATCATGATAATAATTCATTTTCTCATTGTCCGTAATTCAATATAAAGAACAGTTTTTAGTCAATTACGAAGTCATAGATCTGCATAATCAAATTACTAAATGAATTCGCATTTTTAAACAGCTTATCTAAGTCAATATCCATGAAATCTGTTATCGCCGCCATTTTTTTGCCATTTCTCGATCACTGCGCGTATGACAAATACATGTTGAAAATGCTGGAACCGAGACAATAACTGAAAACGGGAAAAAATAATATTCACAGAGTAAATCGTGCGCTGTCGTTTGAATCCAAATGATTGTTACAAGAGGTAGTGATATCGAATTCATTTTCCACCCTTCCGAGCATTTTTCCATCCCAAAGATCCAAATTCGGCGTGTGAAAGTTATTAATTGAATACTGAGTCACCCTGTATAATAATGAAAAAAAAAACACTCATGAAGAAAATTGAGTGCTGCTCGAGGGTAGTAATAACAAACTCATTTGAACACATTGTCGCCCTTTCAACAAAATTCAACCTTGAAATACACTCATGCAGGAAATTGATTAGCCTTTCCAACAAGATACTGCTCGACTCTTTTTCCTATTGAAAAATGAGAGCTGTAATGGATAGCGGTTAGAGGGGTAATGATGTCAAATTCATATATCGACCCCTCTGAACGTTTTCGATTGAATACTGAGTCACTCTGTATAATAAAGCTAGGAAAAAAAACGATCATGCAGGAACTTGAGTTGCCCTTCTAACAAGGTACTGCTCGGACCGTTTTTCCTATTTGAAACCGAGAACTAGGGATTGCGGCTAGAGGGGTGGTGATGTCAAACTCATTTGAACTCCCTTATTTGATTCCTTTTCAACAAAATTTGGCCTGTCAAAGCGTTTTTTCGTTATTGCATCCCAAAGCTCAAAATTCAGGGTGAAAAGTTATTGTTACTGCAACATTCAGTATGGTTTTTCAGTATGTTTTTGTTTATAATACGTTGTTTCTTCATTTCGAGATGATCGCTGAATCAACGGTCTAATTCATTTTTCATTTTTTCTGTTTCATTTTGTTGAAAAAATAAATACGTTGGGAAATCTTGGAACGCACATCTGGTGGCATATGCGTCGTAAAACAGATTTTTCGGAGATTATTATTCATTCTGCCACCTGAAGATTGTGGAAGTGAACGCTCGATTCACGGAAACAAGTATCATTGAATATTCGGACATTTTCATATAATTATTCAAAACAGTGTGTAAAGCTATTGTGAGATCTGGACAGTGCTGACTTCCATTCTGGGTTCATCCAACAAAAGTAGGTTCCAGGTGCTTCCAGCGTATCCTTGCTTTCATTTCAGTTTCTCATTATCGTTTTTCGCGAGATCAAAATTCGTTCATTGAGCTACCGTTACAGTTATGGATGGTCCATCCTGTATGATAGAGCAACAAATATATTCTGTAGTAAAGCAACAAAATCACTGGTGAAAAGAGCTGAAATTATGGATTTCCACAGGATCCTAAATCTTGTGTGAAGTGTGAATTAAACACGTTATTTTGGCCCTTCCTCTTTGATCAGATCATTTCTCTATCTTACCGCTAAACTAGTACTTGTAGGTCTGAATCAAAATCGAATATCCCCTTTATCCTTTCCATTTCCACGAAGCCTGCGTTTTCGTCAGAGGCGTCCGACCGTTATGCGATTTCTCTCCGCATTTCCTGAGCTATTCCGCTCATAGCCAACTTTCCGGTGGCGCGTTCGCTCAAACGGAAGTAGACTGTCCTCGGTTTCGGCTTTGTTTCCTTATCATCATACAACCGCACCCTAGAATTCCCTCAGCCGCAGGCTGAGATCTATGAACAAACGGTGTGCGTTAAGGATGAAAATGGCTGAACGATTATGTAAAATCGATATTTTCCGACAGGTGTCATTGCTTTAGGAATTTCGATTCTATATTCTAAAGGATTATATAATAATGGTAGGTAGGTGCTGTTTTTGATATTCAGAAAAAATCCAGAGAAGTACGCAAGTGAGGTCAGGAGCTTTATGCGATTCTTTTTTTGTACTCGAGAACAGTATAATACAGATAAAACCTGCACGATGAATGAACTAACCTGTATATCAAATTCAAAATAAATACTCACAGTTTTCCCTGAGTTTTTAAAAGCTCAATTTTCCTTTTCCTATAAACCAATCATAAATAAAATATTAACTTTATATTGGTGTTTTCATCCATATAATCAAATAATGAAACCACTTTTTCAGGAATTGATTTATTTAAATCATCACCGATGTTTCGGATCAACTTGATCCTTTTTCAAGGCTAAAAACAACAAAATATTTACATCGCAGATTTCACTCCGAAAAGCAAGACTAAGTACCCACCTCAATTTACTACAATTTAACAAACATTTTTGGAAGATAAATCATTTCAAAAACCAACTTAAAAGTATAAAGAAATTTTCTTTACGAAATACGTTTTACAAGAAGTTAGGTTATAATATAACTGTATGTCAAAATTTAACCTTTTTGGTCTTTTTCTTTCTTGAAGTTTTATGATCAGGATGGGTATCAGACACTGCCTATCAGAGCGCCATCTACATTACGTTAAACCACTTACAGCAAACAATGGAAAAGCCCTCAAAATAGTTCACAACCTACAATTATTCATCAACTATGCAAAATCCTACTATATCCAACATATATAAATTACAAAAACAGGGTTTCTTTTTCTCACTAAAATTAACACGTCACAACAGAGATTCTTACCATCTGAAAATGTACATTATTACAAACTAGCCAACTATTCTCTTACAGTTGATATCAGTTTTCAAAAATATAACTGAGAGTAATGGTTGAAACTCAATAAAATTTGACAATTTTCCTAAACATAGGCAAGTTATATTTTGAAAACTGATATCAACTGTAAGAGAATAGTTGGCTAGTTTGTAATAATGTACATTTTCAGATGGTAAGAATCTCTGTGGTGACGTGTTAATTTTAGTGAGAAAAAGAAACCCTGTTTTTGTAATTTATATATATTGGATATAGTAGGATTTTTGCATAGTTGATGAATAATTGTAGGTTGTGAACTATTTTGAGGGCTTTTTCCATTGTTTGCTGTAAGTGGTTTAACGAAATGTAGATGGCGCTCTGATAGGCAGTGTCTGATACCCATCCTGATCATAAAACTTCAAGAAAGAAAAAGACCAAAAAGGTTAAATTTTGACATACAGTTATATTATGACCTAACGTCTTGTAAAACGTATTTTCAAGAAAATTTCTAATACTTTTTAAGTTGGTTTTTTAAAATGATTTATCTTCCAAAATGTTTGTTAAATTGTAGTAAATTGAGGTGGTACTTAGTTTTGCTTTTCGGAGTGAAATCTGCGATGTAAATATTTTGTTGTTATTAGCCTTGAAAAGGATCAAGTTGATCCGAAACGTCGGTGATGATTTAAATAAATTTAACGAAAAACATTGAAGGTCCAAATTCCTGAAAAAATGGTTTCATTAAAATATTAACTCCATCGAAACCATTTAGAATATGTTTCTCATAACAAAACTCTTATAAATTATAAATTTATCAGGAGTACTTTCCAACATCACTAACAAGAATACCTATCATAACAACTCATTTGAATCAAAAAAGACTTAGACAAATTGCACATACCTCATAAACTTAAATTGTTTTCCTTAGATATTTCATTGTACACAAATAGAGGTTGGGATAAAGTTTGGCACCAAGTTAATATCTTTAAAAAGGAACGGACGATAATTTTGAAATTTGGCAGCTGAGTGAAATGGACCAAAATGCATCTGATGAGCATAATTTCATTAATGAGATACTTCCGGTTTAACCGGAAAACCTTGCTTTGGATCTGTCCATATCGGGTTTTATGTAAAAATTCTCAGTAAAAGAAGGAATTCAGTCTTTTTGATTATTTGACAAAAATCCATTCAAATAAATAAATCGTTGTTATTTGTATCAATAGTGAGGAATAAAACGAAATACTTTGTTGTAGATAACTCTTTCTGCTTTTTCATGACGTATGTTTTATGAAAATCTATAAAATGAAGAAATACAGAGCTTTAACTAGTAGAAAAAATGTATTAAAAATAATTTAAAAAAAAAATTTAAATGTTCGAAGTGCTTGTCATTCACCTCCTGATAATATGCCAGTTTATCAACAATTTTTAAAATTTTTTTAATAAATTTTTTCTACTAGTAAAACCCCTGTATTTATTCTTTTTATAGATTTTCATAAAAATACGTCATAAAAAGCAGAAAGAGTTATCTACTACAAAGTATTTCATTTTATTTCGTCATTTAATTTACGTCATAACCCCAATGATATGCAACAAAATAAGTTAGAAAAGAAAAGAAATAAATTAGTTAGTTTAGATAATATAAAATAAGATATCTATTCAACAGGATGTTTTGCACTCAGTGATACTTATAGATTATTTGTTTTTATTGTGTATGATGTTTTTTACAGGCTTGAAATAGGACACTGCCGGAAACGTAGCCAAATTAATTTTTACTCTAAGTCAGATAAATATTAAATTTCGACACTTATATCTTTGGCTCTTATATAAATTATAAGCAAATAAATTTCACGTATCTTTTAAAACGTATACTCGCTAAGGAAATTAGGGATCGAAAACAAAAGGGGGTCAAGTGTCCCCAGGTTCCCCTACACATCAAATGATGTTGTACAATTCATATAAAATACCTTGAACAAAATATACCCAAAGCAACAGTTTTTCTTCAGTTTAATCTCAGCCACAATGCTGTTCGATATAAAACTGTACTACTTCAAAATATAATCACGTGAATAACTTAAATGCATATGGCAACATGTTCAGAAATATTCATTATTGAACAAGGTCTTTTTCATCATCTTGTCAGAATTTCAGAAGCGCAAAGATTTGTCATTTGAAAAACCTTATATTCTCAAATACGAATTACACAAAAGGAATGATTCGTCGAAATTGAATATTCTTAAACCTCTTAATAACTTTCACGAGTACTATATTTTACTTTTCAAATTCAAATTGTTTTATACAGGGTCTTTCACGAGGAAACTCGCCCATATTTATACTGGAAACTACTGAACGTATTTTCATGAAATTCAACACTTATAAGTATTTCACGATGCTGATGGAATTTAAAATATTTTCAAGGCATGAGCACCTCCGGTTTTTCCGGACATGATGCCAACTTCCGTTTTTCAAATTACAACACCATTTTTTATTGCAGAAATTGATTCCTTAGTAAATTTCAAAGTTATTTCGATGTAACATTTTTCAGTTTTGTTTGGAAAATTCTCTCTGAGCGGGAAAGTTAGAAAAAAAAATTGAAAATAGAGCTCCGCTGAAACAATAATAACTTCGAGGTTTTTGGATAGAAAATTTTCATCTTTGGGATTTTTCAAGATGTAAGATTGATGTATCCACAGTATGATACAGGGGTGAAAAAATCGCTTTCAAAGTTAGGGATGACAAAATCGTGAAAAATCAATTTTTTCAAATTAGAACCATTTTTTAATGGCAGATATTCAATCTACGTTAAAAAATAATGTGATTGTATGCATCACACTCTTGCCCTAAAGTGGATATTTTCTGAGTTATTCACAAAAAACTGTTTTCGTCTTGAATTTTCAGCTATTTCTCTTCCCTTCACGCCAAAAAGATGAAATTTTCAGGAACTGTAACTTAAACCATGTTTTAGATTTTACTACCCTAATATGCAAGAGGAAAAAGTTACAGGTTGTTCCTAAACAGATGGCGAATTTGGATTCGAATTTGTATCGGAATCCTCTTTAGTTCAACTAATCGGCCATCGGTTTTCTCACCAGTGATACCTAAATAAATTATTCCTTAGGACCATATGCAAAAACTTACCATGTTTCACATTCTTTTTTTTTTAATGATAGATATCATTAATTACATCTGCCAAATTCCTCTTTATTCAGTAGCATTTTATGTTTACTATTAATTTGGTGATAATTCGTATGAAGTTATAAAATCGATCACTATGTCTAATTTTACCAGTGAAGATTATTTAAATCTCATTTACTTCATGGAGAATGTAATAAAGTTGTAGATAGAACGATTCGACTGTTCCTTGAGAAGTTTTCTGACCGACCCAGACCAACGAGAGATACCATTAACAGAACCATGACGAACTTGAGAAATGTCGCATCTCTCGTTAAGAAAACTATACACAGAGAAAAAGTGTAGTAAAAGATGTGAACAACGAAATTACAGTTCTTGCATATTTTCATGTGAATCCTCAAAATTCTCTCTCAAAGATGCCGAGATTGCTCTGGGATTATCTCAATCGAGTGTTTGGAGAATATTGAAAAACATAAAATGCACCCATATAAATTCAATAGGGTTCAGCATTTGAAGGAAACTGATTTCTTCAGGAGAACAGAGTTTTGCGAGATAGATATTCTGACATATTGACTCAAATAATTGAGCCCCTAGTACAGAACCATAATGACTTATGGTATCAACAAGATGGCGCGCCTCCACACAATTCACTCAATGTGTCAAATATCCTATACAGGCTATTTGAAGATCGATGGTATGCGAACAATGGTCCACATCTTTGGCCACCACGTTCTCCCGATTTAACTCCTTTAGACTATTATGTTTGGGGTAGGATGAAAAATATTGTCTACTCAACTCCCCTGACTGATAAAGAGGACTGCATAGAACGAGTCAGAAATGCGTTCAGGTTTGTTTAGATTTTTAGATTCATAGTTTTGAAACTCAATTTGGTTTTTAAACACTTTTGCAGATCTCTTCCTCCCGATGAAATAAGAAGAGCAACGCACGAAGTATTCCTGAGACGTATAAATAAATGTCTAGAAATTAACGGTCAAAACTTTGAGCATCTTCTCTAGTTATAACTGCGAGAGTTTGCCATGGTTCTCCTAATAGTAACTTGAAGTCGGTTTCAAGAAGGGGTGAAAAATCTACAGCATAGTTCAAATAACAGTTCCTGAAAATTTCATCTTTTTGGCGTGAAGGGAAAAGAAATAGCTGAAAATTCAAGACGAAAATCAGTTTTTGTGAATAACTCAAAAAATATCCACTTCAGGGCAAGGGTGTGATGCATTCACTCACATAATTTTTAACGTAGATTCAATATCTGCCATAAAAATGGGGTTTTAATTTGAAAAAATTGATATTTCACGATTTTGTCATCCCTAACTTTGAAAGGATTTTTTCACCCCAGTATCATTAATCGCGATTCCGATCTTTAAAGGGGATACATCAATCTTACATCTTGAAAAATCCAAAAATGAAAATTTTCCATCGAAAAACGTCGAAGTTATTCTTGTTTCAGCGGAGCTCTATTTTCGATTTTCTTTCGAATTTTCCTGCTCAGAGAGAATTTTCCAATCAAAACTGAAAAATGTTACATCAAAATAACTTGAAATTTTTAAGGAATTTATTCCTGCAATAAAAAAATGGTGTTGTAATTTGAAAACGGAAGTTGACGTAATTTCCGAATAACCGGAGGTGCTCATGCCTTGAAAATATTTAAGTTCATCAGCATCGTGAAATACTTATAAGTGCTGAATTTCATGAAAATACGTTCAGTAGTTTCCCGTATAAATATGGGTGAGTTTCCTCGTGAAAGACCCTGTATTAATTTGGTTCTGAATATTTGTGAAATAAAACTTTATTATAAAAGATATTAAGTATGCCAACATTGAAGAAATCTGATTATTGGGTCATTTCAGCACAGAGTTGGACTTGGCACGAAATTATATCGATTATCTCTTTCAACTTCGAATATCCCAAAATTAAGGAAAAAGTACAAGTACACCTTTCGAGTGATTCAAGTGATGTTTGTTTTTCATACAAGTCAACCAATGTCCCTAATGTAGTAGTGAGTATGGATTCTTCAGATCAGAAACCTTCTACAAAAGACCTTGACAATTTATATTGACGTTTACAGGGAATAATGAAATTTTTATGGAATTTCAACACCCTATCTATATCTTTTAGATGGAACCGAATTTGGAGAAATGGTATAGACAAAAATTTTTTTGACTTCAAGAATCTTTGGTTAAATTCAACGCAGTAGTCTAAGACTCGCCCTGTATATGTTCCGAATTTCTCTTTTCATTTTAATCAAATATGCAAACGAATACGAGTAAAATATTTGATCACCTCTCATTCTCAAGTTCCTTCCGCAACATTCTGGCGAAGTTTGCGAGGCACTCCACGGATTCGAACTTCGTCTACTCCTTCATGAATTTTGTATTGTCGCCAAATATATCCGTCACTGTGGGTAGCTTGGGAGTGTGCGGTATTTTATTGAGAGACTGGCGAGGGGAAAGTTTGAGAATTGTTCTTCAGATGACGTCTCGTAATGACTTATGAAGTTTTCCTCATTGTCGAGTAAGGGTTTCTTCGATTAACCGGTAAAATAAACCGGAACGCCGGTTCTTGAAGTTTGATTTTCTGAACTGCGTTCACATCCAGATGTTATTCAGAAGTTCGATGGGAAAATTTCGACAGTTTGTTTATCTTAGATTCATCGTATGCAGATTTAAATGTTCACCCCTACTTTGTTTCATCTTAATGAAAGTAGCGATGTGTACAGGGTACACAAAGGTCGACGGTTTTTTTACCTATTATTTCGCCAAAGCTGAAAGGAATAAAAAAATATTAGTTGGGGTAAATCCACCATACGTTATTGTTTTTTTTTCTATAGATGTTTCAATGGATATTTTCTATCATTCTTACGGTCAATTAGTGTTATGAGACTGCAGAAAATGTATGAAAATTCTTCAATTGATATATTATTTGTCAAGATTGACATAACTATGAAATTTAGTTAAATTTGTATAAATCTGCGGTTCAAAGAATTCTTCAAATTTGATTTAAATTACGACATCACAAATGATTTTGATGAATACTGCTTCCCTGAATTTAGTTTGTGTGCGTTTTTTTTCTTTAAATATTTCTTGTCAGTTTTCCTGATAAACCTATTATATGAAAAAAGATGGATTGCATATCATATCATATCTGTACCTCAGAGCCAGAAGAGCGTAAGTCCATATTTTACACTTTAGCAAAATAAGGCTTCGATTCAAAACAAAATGCCTATGAATGAAAGCCTATCTTAGACTTCCTACATGGTCCCCTGATACTTGCCGAGTTGCGAGTGCTGTCTGAATGCACTGAACTACACGTCAAAAACTTATATTTTTGATGATGTATATGCAAGGTTCAAGAATAACAAGCGATGGCAGAGTCAAGATGCCGAGCGATCTGAAGAAGTCACGGCAGGATACCCTAGAAGGAGCTCCAACCAAACATCTGAGTATCCGCTTCTGGGAGACAAAAACACTGTCAGCAGCCGATGTGGAGCCTGTGAGGGTACAAAATTAGGAGTAAATAATAATCACCCGCTTAATGAAGGGCAGCGCACTTCCTGAGTCGCAGGTTATACTCTAATACCCAATTTACACTCAGCCCAAGTGGGCAGGAAAGTGAGCAGAGAAGTGAGCAGCGCGAGAGTGTAAACACGATACTTCCCATGACATTGCCGCTGCCACTCGCACTGCCCTGCGCTCCCTCAATTGTCGGTTTTTCGTGCGCGAGTCAAAGGACTGGCAGCGCAAGTGAAAGCGTGTGTTTACATTCAGCCCTCTCGCTCACTTGTCGCCCGGCGTTTTAAG
The DNA here is from genome assembly GCA_030674115.1 of Micraspis discolor. Taxonomy (NCBI): domain Eukaryota; kingdom Metazoa; phylum Arthropoda; class Insecta; order Coleoptera; family Coccinellidae; genus Micraspis; species Micraspis discolor. The sequence goes on along the minus strand of JARTUT010002292.1, from coordinate 43,709 downwards.
CTGAAGGACGTGTTTCTTTTTCTGTCCAGTTCAAGTACAGTGATCAGAGGTCCAGTTGTAGACGTCAGCCTTAACAATGCCTACTCCACCACCACCCGAGTGGAGTAATGAAAAAGTAATACAGTTATTGGAGTTATATGAAAGTGAAAGAGTAATATATATATATAATCAAAACATATAGTACACGATGCGTGGAATCGCATCAGTGCTCAAATGAACAATACTCCAATAGAAGAGTTAAAATGGAAAAAGAAATCCCTTATGGCTACATTTCGACCACTTTTAAAGAAAAAGAAAGTCGTCCGGTAAAGAAGTATGAGGGCTGAGTGTAAACGACACTCACTCACGTCGACTTCCGTCGACGCTGCCGCGGCAACTTTTCCGGCATGACGAGTGGCAGGGGAAGTGGCTGAATGTAAACTTAGCATAAGAGTAGATCCAAAAATTATCTTTGGTAGAAAAAATGTCTGCAATGTGAATAAAACAAATTTGTAGTTGTAACAAAATTATGTATTCACATATAAGAAGAATTAACAAGGTTCGGCACTTGAGAGTTTATATTCACAGAGAAGAGTTTGAATTTCTACGAAATCCAAGGATTTGAACTTCTTTGCTCAATCTTGGGCACTTCTGATAAGAGTAGACAATAGAAAGATCTGACCTTATTTTCCTAATATAAAATTCACCACAGCTCTGCCTCAATCGTTGAAGGTATAAAATAAGGTATGGATGAAACTTCCACTAAAAAATTGTGGCTTGGCAATATGCAACTGTTTCACAGATTCACAAATCACAACTTTCTTGTTTCACTTGGGACGATTACAGCTGAATAACTCAGATTCACAATGTACTAGGGTATCTAACTGACCCAACTGGAGGAAATGTATAACAGAGAGATGATATTAAACTACGAAGAACTTTTAGAGCTTACACGTTATTCGCTGCTGAAAACTAACTAGTAAAGTAGAACTAACCGGTCTGGTGGTCAAGCTAGCTTTTACTGAGAGAGGATTCCTGAATAATTGAGAAAGGGGACGTATCGAAAGTACCTGCACAGCTTAGGGATTCCCAAAATTCCATCTGATAGAAGGCATTGCAGATGGAATTGAGGTTAGAATTAAGTTAGAAACAGTACTGGTACCAATTCAGATTCGTGTCAAAAATTATACGCAGAAAAGCAACAGAATTAGCTTTTGAAACATCGCTTCCATCAACTTTTAAGTCAATATCCAACTTTATTTTGCTCTGATAGTTCTGAAACCTAATGTATTTGGTCTTCGATGTGTTCAAAAACAGAGAATTTCTGGAGAACCAGTCACCAAGACTGGCTAAGATATTGCAGCAACTGCCTTCAACGATGCTGTCATTGGAGCCAGAGATCGAGAGAGTTATATCATCGGAATAGGCCGAAAAATCACAAGTAAGCCACATCCCGATGTCATTAACATAAAACAAAATTAAGATGGGCCCCATAATGGGGCCTTGAGGTACCCCAACTTTAATAGAAAACCTTTCAGACTCTACCGAAACCTTGCCACCATCTTGCACGTGAGAAACAGCAGCAAACTGACTTCTGTTTCTGAGGTATGACTTTTCCCAGTCCAAGGCCACACCCTTATACTATACATCTCCATTTTGCATTAAAGAAAGTCATGATTTAAACAACGAAAGCCCTGCTGAAATCCTAAAGGATAGCAGCAGGGCACTCACCACACTCCAGAGCATCAATATGGTATCGCAAACATAAATGGCAGCATCACTAACGCTGCGCCCTGGGAGAAAACCGAATTGATTATCTATAAATAAATCATGAGAAAGGAGAAAGTTCATCAGTCTATCCAAATAACAATATTCAAAAATTTTGGAAAACAATGGCACAGCGCTATCGGTCTATAATTTTCAACATTTGATCTGTCACCCTCCTTGTGCAAAGGAATCACCTTACTCAGCTTCAATCTATCGGGATATCGTCCTAAGGCAGAGGAAAAATTTATCAAGAAAAGCAAGGGCACCATCAATTCACTTAGATTCTTTTTAAGGTGGAAAGTGGGGACACCATCTTATCCTGATGATCTGCTCAGGGAAAAAGTTCACCTTCAGAGAAAGGAAATAAAAATCACAACTACCATTGAGCCGAATCAAGAAACATTTTTCAAAACATCAACAATTTCAAATTTGCAAACTCTAATCCTGTGATTGTAGGTAGCATTGTCAATAAACTGTAAGACCATGTAGATGAATTTTAAAGATCAGACCCAATTCATCCAATTTTATATAGACATTGCAATACTATTCAACAAACATCACGATGTCTAAAAGATGCATTGCTTTATACAGGGTGTTCGGCACATGGACCGTCAAATTTTTTTGAGGAGTTGGTAGGTCATTTGCTACCTTTTCAGTCTTGGAACCTGGGTCCTCAGTATTACGGTTTCGGAGGTATGATTTTTTTATTAGGTTTTTCTAAATTACCCAAAATGTACCCTTCGGAGCCCCATAATTTTTTTTGCGTGTGCTTTTACATGCATTTTTTTTTAATTGTATTAAGTCTACATGAGTGTGTGTTTGAAAAAAAAACGTATTTATTGTTACAGATAACACCACAAAATTAACACGAGGGCCTTTTATTGAAAAAAAAATATGAAAGTATGAAAACATCTCCACTCCTATTGAAATTAAAAAAAAAGTTTCAGCTATTACAAACTTAGTTATGGGCCTGCTTATTTGCATTTTTTGCAGAATGCTCTGCCGGAGCTACTAGCCGATGTTCCGGCCTTCGATGAAGACGTGCCGATTGTGTTCCAGCATGACGGTTGCCCGGCACATTTCCTGAGAGAAGTTCGAGATCACCTCGACAACTCTTTTCCAAATTCATGGATAGGCAGAGCCGGCCCCATCCCTTGGCCCTCAAGATCTCCAGACCTAACACCTTTAGATTACCATGTCCGGGGTAGAGTAACAGAGGTACCTACAAGACAGGTGTTGATTGAACGCATAAACGCGGCATTTGTGGCAATGAAAGAAGAACTAGAACGGTCGAAATCAGAAAAAGATGTCGGGCGTGCATTCGGAGTAGAGGAGAACAATTCGAACAGAATTTACGTTGAAGAATCGTGTTATTCTACTTTGTAAATAAACAATCATACAAAAATTGTATTTTACTAAAATCTGTCCTTACTTTGCTATTTTAACTAGAACACTATTTGTAGAATTTTTTATTTATTGACTAACGTAAATAGCATACTTTAGAACCGCGATGAACCAAAGAACGTTTTAAAATAAAATTAAGTTCGCAATAACTGCAACTTTTTTTTTTAATTTCTTTTAGAAGTAGAGATATTTTCATACTTTCATATTTTTTTTTGATAAAACGCCATCGTGTTAATTTTGTGGTGTTATCTGTTACAATAAATACGTTTTTTTCAAACACACACTCATGTAGACTCAATACAATAAAAAAATGCATGTAAAAGCCACGAAAAAGTTATGGGGCTTCGAAGGGTACATTTTGGGTAATTTAGAAAAACCTAATAAAAATCATACCTCCGTAACTGTAATACTAAGGACCCAGGTTCCAAGACTGAAAAGGTAGCAAATGACCCTACCAATGCCCCAAAAAGTTTGACGGTCCATGTGTCAAACACCCTGTATAAAAGCAACACCAGACTGAGACCTGAAAGATGTGTATTAGCGAGCCACTCATTAGTACTTGATCATTCTTTACATTTTGATGATATATAGATCAGATATATTAACTTCAATATAATAAGAAAGTTTTCTTGAAATGAACTACATAAATGAGAATAACAGCATCACCAAAAAACAGAATTTTTAAATTCGAAACATTGCAATGTTATGAGATGGCAATTTCCTTCGTGAAGTTGCAAAATGTTCTTTTCAACTAAAATTCCTATCTACTGTAACAGCCAAGTTGTTTCTTCCTGGATTCGATTTGATGAACGATGGTGAGGCACACAAAAAAACGAATAAACTTATTTTTTGTTCATTTAGCAAAAGGCAATTGCAAGGCAATATTCCTTCATCTAGGTCAAACATTTTTTAGATTTCAAAGCATGTTCCACAAAATCTCTTCTCACGTCGGTCTTGTCTGAAATTCACTCATTTTTTCGAAAAGATAGTTGTTGTTCATAAGTGTTATATCTTTCCAGACGAATGATATAAGAGCAGAGTAACTGTTTCCTCCACAGATGTAATGGCATTATTCCAGATTCACAGTAGAGACTTTGAATGGGGCTTATTTTGAATGTGCACAATTTTATGCCCATATTATGGAAGCTATCTATATTCAAAAGGGTAATTTTTCGCCTGGAAGAATACACCATACTCCCGCAGTCTAAGTCTAAGAGACCCATCACTAATGCTCTGAATAGTCTTAGGAGTTCCTTAGGTTCGCCATCACATTTGCTATCTGTGAGTAGATTTATGATGTAAAGTAATCTGCGACATTTCACTTGATTGATGTGTGATTTCCAATTTAACTCTCGATCAAATCTAACTGAATCTATACAGAGAATAGAAGTGCCATTCATGAAAGGTGTTGAATAAGAATGATCTTTGATTTTCCTAGAAAAAATTAACACGGGTTGTCTTGTCCTCAGAGAATCTTTATCCAAGTTTTCGTCCGTTGTTTAAAAAAATTGATGGCTGCCTGGAGTTTTTCAGTTATGCTCTCTATTTTGTACCCGGAACAGGCAATCACTAGATCGTCAACATATAGGAGCTTCAAGAGGCTATGTCATCTGTAGCCATACACAACTTAAGGGTGATCCTTGTACAACGCCATTTTCAAGACACCCCACAGTCGAAACCATATGTCCTATTTAACTCAGAATTGCCTCTGGTTCACAAATGATGAAATGAACAGAGGACAGTTTCCTCTGAGACCAATTCAAGAAACTCTACAAGCAATATCTTTATATGAAGAAGAACGCTAAAATATTAGGATATTACCAAGGATAGCAATGAACTTGAGTCATGGTCCTCTATCTGACCAACAGATAATGAATGAAGTGAAAGATTTTCATTCATATCTACATCTCGTTCATACATAACATTCACGAGTAGATTTCCCTCACACGCAATACGCAGAAAAAATATTTATCTGTATCAAGTCCCCAGCAGTATATAGGTACCCTATCCCTCCACTCGACATATCTCGCTAAACGCACGATTAACAACCTCATTGAATTACCCACGTTCGCAGCGAATTTTCCGAGCTATTTCTGTAGGAGCGGCACGTCTAAAAACGGTCGTAGACAGGAGGCCTAGGCGTTAAACCTCCCTAAACCGTAGAAGATTAGAGCCGTCGCATTTGTCACGATATTTATTTTCAGACGTCGTAAATAAGTCTTGAACGTTCTTCGCCAGGAGCACGCTTCGAGAAACGTTCTGGATTTAACGAGCTGCTAGAAGAGATTTCACACGACTAGCTACCGCTAGTTTTCTGTGCAGGGGTGCTCTATTTCTAGAGGCTTTCGTCCATGAGGGATTTTCGATGACAATCGTAGAGGTACAGGATGTTTGTAGGAGGAGTAGTCGATTGGAGTTTCCGAATAACTCGACTTGTTTTGCCCTGCCGTTTGTTGTGATAGAATGGCCTCATTGTGCAATTTCTAAGCTGGATATCTAGAAAGAAATCCATGGATGTTATATCGGGGAACTTAAGACTTTATTGACTAGGTATATATATATATTTTTTGAACTTTGGCTGACAATATATCGTTAGCAAATATCCATGTGGTTTATTAACAAAATTGATGTTTTCGAGTAACATAACAGAAAACCAACATACAAGAAATACTGAAACAACAGAGGAAATCCATTATGCATCATACCCGAATATAAATGGTTTAACCGGAAAGCTAAAGAGAATATTTCAAGGTGAAAATGTTGAAATTGCAGTAAACAATCAAAAGACCGTTAAAAACTCATACTTGACTTAAGGACCTAATCGAAACGCCCGCCAGAGTAATGTGGTTTATGAGGTGAAGTGTGAAAATTGTGAACAAACTTTTATAGGCCAAACATCTCAATGGGTTAAAAGAAGAATGGCATTATACGGATCAGATAATATCAAACATCCAAAACGATGCGCACTAGCATCCCATGCATTCAATTCTGACGATAGGAAAGAACTAAAAACAGAAAAAATTATCTATAAAGATTGGTTTTAGAAATGATTGAAATTAATAAAAAAGTAAATACAATCAATAAGAAAACGGATACAAACAAGTTAAGTTCCATTTATCGTTATTTGTTGGAAAAATCGAAAGAAAAGGAAAAGGAAATATTCTTCGATGGTCCAGTCGACGAATAACACCATAGAATGGCAGACTGTCAAATTGACGATTTCAACGAATTTCATTTCTTGATGAAGAAAACGATCTCATTGATTTTTTAGATTTTTAAATTTTAATAACATTGTTTCTTGAGTGTTTTTATAAATTGTAGTTAGATTAGAATATTTGTTACTCATTGATGAGAACTGAAAATGTTTATAGCTAGGCAGATTTCATTAACATAACCTCAAACTCAGTAAGTAAACAGGCAAAGATAATTTAATGTAGAAATAAAAATAAAAATAAATTTCAATGTATTCCAGAGGCCCTGAAGAAGAATTAAATTAAATTCGAAAGCTTGGCGAAGAATGAAGAGTTTCACTTAAGATTTCTCCCAAAAAACGAGTCGTTCTGCCCTTAAAACTTTACCTGTATAATTTCAAAGACTCTTACAATTTAAATTCATATATATATATTTATATATATTAACTTTTGGCTTATAATTCTTTGGTTTTAGCTTCATTGATTTAGATTTTTGAAGTTTTCCTTTTCTAGTAATTATAAATGCATCATTTCAATTTGTCCGTTGATTTTCGAACTCTATATCTATCTGTAGTATGGAAAAATGGTACGATCACTAGAAAATATGTTGTCTGAAGATGATTCGTGTTTTTGTCGAAAATTAAAGTAGCAATTTCAAAACATTGCAAATCGATTTTCCATAAGGATCATTTTAGGATTTTCTCTTTCGATATATTTCTCAGTAATTTGCCTACAACATCATCTCAAAAATTTGTTCATGCTGCTGATATTGCTTTGCCTACTACTATTCGGATTTCCATGATATGAAGAATATATTTTTAACTAGATTGGAGATTTTGTGTAATTATTTTGTTGAATGGCGGATATATCCCAAACCTTACAAAACAAAGGTATCTTGTTCCCATTTGAATAATAATGAGAAATTTTCTGTAACTTTCAATGATTCATTGTATAAAATCTGAAATAAAATAAAATATGAAATAATAAAATTTCTATGATTCTACTTTCAAATATTATTTAAATCCATAGGAGTTAAATTAGATTAATATCTCAATAACAGAGTCATGTAGATGATTTTTGCCTGAAACTGATAACTTGGAATACTGCTGATGCCACTCTACGCACAGCATCTTTAGTGCAGGTACCTACACACAATAACGATACACAATTGAACACAATGATGAGAATAATTACTGAATCCATAAGACCTAGAACGATCTATTGGTTACCAGTTTTGTATGACATTGTTCCTCTCTATATTGGCAAAGTAATTGCATCTCTGTAAGTTTGGTATAAATATAATTATTTTCTCGATTTATTTCCATCTATTTAATACATTCCACAAAAAATTCTTACATCAAAGTCATGTAAACTTAAATGGTATGTCTTCCATATAAAAATAATAAAAATAATGACTTTATTGAATCCAAATTTTCAATACATTTATTCCTAATATAAAAACAATGTACAATCACAGGGCGGAGTTCAGATTGTGACACGAGGAGCCACTCTCTGCTCTTCCACTCACACCCTGATTCAAGTTCATGCTAGTTCATGTAGTACAATACAAATGGTTAAAAAAACTATGATGAAGAGAAGAAAAAGCAATACATTCTGAATTGGGTACAGTGCTATGAAGGAGCGAAAACGAGTGCTGGTAAAAATGCGTCAGCTACTGGACTGACACTGTTCAGATAATAACAAATCTTTCATTCTCTTTCTGGAGGAAGCTACCGGAAGACTATGCCAGCCATTGCTAATATATTTGTTGTATAGCCTAAATATGCTGAAACTGAATGACCTCTCAAAAATAGACAAATTATGTTTAGGAGGAGATATGAGTCCCTTCCTCGAATATTAAGGTTATGGACATCAGATCTAAAAGTAGTTTTCTGATGCAAATATGATGGTTTCCCAGATAACACAATTCCATGATAGGAAACCAGGGCAGACAGCAAGAACCGGTTACGTACATTCAACCATTTGACCTCCGACAACTTATATGAAATACGCTCGGATTTTCTAATTCCAAAGATAAATCTCCAACAGGAGTTCTGTACCTTCTGAATGCAGCTGAGAGTATTCTGATCTAGGCACGATAAAAACACCTGCGAGCAAAAGGTGGAATTAGACAGAACAATAGAGTCGCATAGTGATTTATTCAGTTCAAACGGAAGTGAGCGGCGAAGGGGATAAGGCAATCTTAAGGCATGCATTGATCTTCCTATGCATCATGAGATATGTAACCTGTAGCAAAAATAATTATCCATCAACAAACCCAAATTACGTACAGTTTTAACGACAGGAATCTTCTCCGTACCAATAACAAACTCACTACACTCCTCTAACATATCACATGCTGACTGATTACCAAAAAATCGCCTTAGATTTGCTTCCAACAACAAGCAGGTTATGTTGTTCTGACACCTCTTTGATAGCTTGTAAATCGCTATTAATCTTATTCAGTTCCTCCAGTACATCAACAGCATTAGCATTCAAACTCAAATAAAGTTGTGTATCGACACAATAAAAATGAACACAAGCAATAAAGAATTATTGAAAAGTGCCAAGTGCATGTTGTTAATGTGGATAAGTAGAGGAAACAAAACCTCCCTCATCAATCATTATCCCATATATAAATTTAAGGGTTATTTTAGGCCTATTCATGAAATGAATAGTAAATTTTAATTGACTTTGGTACATTATTTTGTTTTATTCAATTATTTTTCTGCGGTTGTCTTTTTATTTCCAGTGGCCAACTTGGAGATGCCTCTGTTCATTCGTTAATGGAAAATCACTCTTGAAGAAGAATGTCCTTCACTATTCAATATTTTAGCTTATTCTTATGAACATTAAAACACTTATGCGGACCCAGGTTTTTTACTGGGGTTCTCTCCTTCGGTTTTTATGTCATACGCCGAATTGTATGGCAACCCGTCACTTACCCCTGCTAACACTGAATGTTAACGACATTTTTGTCAAAATGACCGTAATTTCCTTATATCAAGCCGAAAATGATATCAATCGATTGGATTCGACCTCATGATGAAGAATTATGCAAACTTGTGAAGGAGATGAGTAAGGTTTTCAAATTTGGCGCACTTGTTCACATGAACAGGGTGCGTATAGATTTGCCCAAATGTCTGTATTTTTCGATTATTTGGGTGAAAGTGGTATCAATCGTTTTGTATGAACTCACTGAAGAAGAATCCGTGCTCAAAATTGATTCGGTCCGTCCATCTGTGAGCACGAAAGTAAGAGCTAGAAAGTTGAAATTTCCATGGTTGGTCGGAGGAACGAATATCTCGGGAGAGTTCGTTATTGGACTAAATCCGTAGAATGGTTAAGTAGTTCATACTCGATCTAGGTAACTTCTATAGAAAATCATGGGGACTTCTTTTCTGTTGTCTCGGAATGGCTCGATAGTAATCCTGATCCAATTGGCTTCTTGGGTTTACTGAATAAAGGTAAATTGACGTGATGTGCTCATGTCGATGAGGTTTCTAATTGTATATCGTCAAGTATTTATGCTTTGCAGCCGTTAGTTGAAAATGTTACGAGTCTGTGATGATATCTGTGTATCATGCTTATTGTAGAATAAGACTTGCATTAGGTATTCTGTGCTGGGGACATAATACTAGTGTGAAACGTTTGTTTGGATTGCAGTTATTAGAGCTATAGGTAGACTCTGTAGAGAGAAGATTGCAAGATTTCAAGATGAGCAAATACTCACAGTCTCGTGTATGTTCATTTATCAATGTTTATTACACGTATAATTCTTTACATTGAAGGAATTCTTCTATGATGATTTTATTGATTTCTCATAATGTTTTTTTGAAAATCATTATCATCATTCTTACGATCAAGTTGTAACTTGAAAGATCTTTGAATGGAGCTGAAAAAACAGACTCAATGTTAGTTCAGCATTGTTTTGTGAAACGTGTCAAGAGGTTTTCAACACCCTTCAGCATTGAACTACTCCGAAGAGCACGCTCCACACGTTTCACAAAACAAACGGATATTTGGAAAGATTTTAAGGATATTGATGCAGAATGTGTTGAGTGCGTGATAAAATCCTGGGAATTATTTATTCTTCTGAGTTGTAATTTACACAAATGGGTATGCTTGTATTCTCATGGACAGTTTATATCTCATTTATAAGCTATTGACTTTATTGTTATTTGTCGTTCGCTACAAATCCCTGTTCAATGTCTGGCATTCAAACAGTTAGCGAGACTGTGCTTCAAAATGGATAATTGTAGTTATGTTCGTCGTTGGAATGATAAATGACCGAGTTTTAGTTCGTACGAGCAGGGATTGCGGAAACAGCTTTCGTTGGAAGCCGCAGTAAGCTGCCTCTACTTCATTATTTATACGAAAGAATGTCCAGGTTCTGAAGGCCATTGCTCAATCAGCTGTGACTGATTTATTTTCATGTGCGAGAACCTTCGAATTTACTGGATTCCACAGACTAAAACCTAAAAAGATTTGAGGGAAAATGTATGATACATTTTACGAAGATATCTTCATTTATAACTTCTGGAAATATTCATAAAATACAAGGAAAGTTATATTCAGTGATCAGGGGATCACTTATAAATTTATAATCTGATGTCAAAAAGTATTGAGTGAATATGTTATGTACTGATTGATAGGGAGTATATATATATTCTTCTGAACTTTTGGCTTACAATATTTAGTTAGTAAACAATAAAGCATATAGATCAGGAGTTAGTGAAGGGTCGTCATACAATTCGGAGTATCACATAAAAGGCTAGGGAAAAAACCCCTGAATAAAAACCCTGGCTCCCCGCCTAAGTGTTAAAGTACAAAAATAAGCTGAAATATATTTTAGGGACTTCTTTCTTCAAGAGTGCTCTTCTATTGATGGAGACAGAGACTTCTTCCAGTTGTCCACATCGAATCTGGAAATAAAAAGAGAAAAGCAGAAAAAAGAACTGAATAACAAAAGTACGCATCATATTCGTTCGAAATTTAGAACCCACTCCAAGAAAGAATCGGAAACATCATGAATAGCCCTAAAACCATCTTGAAATTTATGTATGGAACAACAATTGATGACATGAGGTATTGTTTCTTCTGCTTCCCCACATTCATAACTTGCGCTAGGAACTGAGTTTCATCTGAATAGCATGCTATTGGTACAACCTTAGGGAGTATTTCGCATTAACGAATTCTTAGTTATGATCAGTAAGTTACATAGTTTGGTCAGGTGCTTTATAATCTTCCTGAGTTGAATATTCTGTCAGTTGGTCGATCAGTTGGTTGTCATGTCCATGCAGCTTCTGATGATATTTTCTCGAGCAGTTTTATGTTTCTGTGCTGACATATGGGACTCTTAAATATTCATGGATGGTGTGGTAGGAGACATTCCAAGTGGCATTAACCCATGAGCTTAAAATTTTTGATTGTAGTCTTTGGATAATTTGAATATTTGATGGCTTAGCGCAACCCCAGAATCGAATGCCGTACGTCTATAGCGGTTTGATAATCGCGTTGTAAGGCAATTTGTTTTGAAGCCTCAATTTCTCGACTTCCTGCCTATAAGCAAATATATGTTTCGGAGTTTCATTCTTTCTGGATCAATGTGTTGTCTCCAGTTGAGGCGCTGGTCTAAATGTATGCCAAGATACTTGGCTTTGGTGTCGACTGGTATTTCTTTTTCGAATGTTTCTACAGGGGGACATATATTTCTTCTTGTAGTGAATGTAACTTGAAGTAACTTAGCCTCATTGTTTTTGAGTCGCCATTTTCGATGCCACTGTCCATCCAGAACATTCGGGTGTTCTTGCAATTGTTTGGAAGCTGTTTCGGCGTTTCCATCAGATGCTAGTGCAAAGGATGCTATTGTGGTGTTTTCATTTGAATATGTCCGAAGTGTAGATAATATATTAAAGTGTCCCAAAATACATCCCTATAGGACTCCGGATTTTACTTTGGCGTCAGAATCATGTAATTCGGCTGTGGTAGCAGTTTTTTGAGTTTGTATAGCAGTTTGTTAAGCCGAATTTTGTTAAATGTTTGCGATGAGTACAGAAACAGTGCAAAGGGAAATTTTTTTTCTTCGAGGCTTGTTGAGATAGTGTTCACGATGTGATGGACATGATGCGTTGTCTAGTTGTTCTCCCAGAAACTTAATTGGTTGTGTGCTACCAGTGGTGCATATCCATGTCATCTTTCAGCCTTTTGAGTAGCCAGTTCTCGAACAGTTTACCCAGTATTGGCAGAAGACTTATGGGCCTGTATGATTCTATATCGTATTGTGGTTTACCAGGTTTGGTTATCATTAAACCTGAAACATACTTAGGGAAAGAGGCTTCACTTATCATTCTATCACGTAATATTGTGAGCAGTACAAAAATTTTTTTGGGTAGTTTTTTCATAGTTTTGGCCGTTATGAAGTCGTATCAAGGAGTTTTCCTGTTTTTCAGCCTTCTTATCTCTTTGGCTACTTCTCTTGGTGTGAAAATTTTAATTTGTAAAGACATCTGACGTGGAACATCCAGAAAAGTTTTAATTTCTGCATCGCGACTACCAGCATAAGGGTCATTATATGTGAAGACACGTGGGAAGATGGTTGGCAAATGAATTGCATTTTTCTTCATCTAAGGCAGCCCATTTTCCATTGGACATTTCAATAGAAGATTTCCTCAATGTGCGTCTTTCGAGTTTCTTCGTAGATTTTCATTTTTATTATTTATATTCTCTACCAGCTGACCCGACAGACTTCGTCCTGTCAAAAAGATTTGTAATGTGGCAGTTTTTGTGCCTACGTATTTTATAAAATTCTCCTGAACAGAACCGTCACCCTGGTGATAGGGCGTTGTGAATAAAAAATAATTAAATAAAACATATATAAGGATTTAAAAGTAAGTAATCGCTTTATTGTTAATCATGTGAATCATAATTATTATTATTATCATTGTAGTGCTTTGTGGTATACGATGTTTTTTGTTTGATTACCTGGCGCATAGATAAACAAATCTGATGGTTTTCCAACACGGAAACAGTAAACATACAATTGACCATGTGAGAAACATGGGTTTTCTAGATTAATACCACAAACACTTAATGATTGCCCCTGGGACTTGTTTATAATCATAGGAAAAGCAAGCCGCACTGGAAACTGTAGTCGTTTAAACTCTAATGGCACATCAGTCGGAATCATTGGGATGCGCGGTATGAGAACATCTTCTCCTTCATACTTTCTTTTGAGTATAGTTGCTTCGATCACATTGTTTAGTAATTTTTTTGTCGCTAACCGTGTACCGTTGCAAAGACGTGGTTGGTTGATATTTCGCAACATTATGTCCACCGATCCAACCTTCAATTGAAGATTGTGAGGTGGCAATCCTGGCAAATCCAGCGAGTTTAAAAATTCCGGTGGATAGTTGACTACATCATCTTGAACACCTTCTGAATAAGTTTATCTTTCGATCGAGTTAACTGACAAAAACTTTGAGGAAAGTTAATGCAGCCAGTCAACATGTCTATAGGAAATTTGCCATTACCAATGTCAATGAGTTGTTTACAGAATATGTTTCCAGATTGGTCATTTTGCAACTCGACACGCATATTCTTGCTTAAATGAAGTACTTTGACATGTTTCCACAAATTGGAGGGCTTTAGACATGCATTGAGTTCATCAGCTGGCGTTGATCGTGGAATCACTGGCAATGTTTGACGAAAATCTCCTGCTAATAAAATCATTCCACCACCAAATCGGTTATTATTACTCTGTAGATTTTTTAAGGTTCTGTCTAAAGCCTCCAAAGATTTTTTATGTGCCATCGTGCATTCATCCCAAACAATCAATTTACATTGCTGCAAAACCTTTGCCATTGCAGAGTTCTTCGAAACGTTGCAGGTTGGAGTTTCATTGCTTTGCATATTTAATGGCAATTTTAGTGCTGAATGGGCTGTTCGACCACCTTCAAGCAAAGTTGCTGCGATTCCCGACGAAGCGAGTGCAAGTGCAATTTTATTTTGTGAGCGAATTGTTGCTAATATTAATGAAATCAAAAAAGTTTTTCCTGTACCACTAGGTGCATCTAAGAAGTAAATCCCTCCAGTTTCATCATTTGTTACTTTCATAAGAGTTTCAAATACATACTTCTGTTGTTCATTTAACAGTGGAAGATTTGTTTGAATTAATTCTTTCAAAGCGTTGAGATCATACAGTTTTTCTCGATGCAACTCTTGGTTAAAAGCGTCATACATTGGACGATCGGGCGCGGTCAGGCCTAATTGAATTAATAGTTTGTTTGACATTATCAAGCACATGTCGTCAATTGAAATCAATGCTTCATTGTAAATTTCTTCACTGATTTGTATGTTTGGATTTCCCATTCTATTCCGTATTTGATACAAAATATTTATAGGAGGCATATCAAATATAAATTGTTTTTTCACTAATCACCAACTAAACAAACACTAATTAACTAAACACTCTGCACAAAAACACGATGTACGAATTTGTTTCGTGTATCAGTTGACAAAAGCAAACTCAGTAGATTAGGTAACAGACTTTTTTTTTTTGTTTGACTGATGTAATGACGTGGAAATTTTTTCTCGCTTGCCGAAACTAATACAAAAGAAACGCGAGTTTCGGAACGCGACATTAAACTCCTCCAACTATGTATTCTGTGCTCCAACGCACACACGCACATTGTTTTGATAGATATGATCTTTGACGTTAGGAACACACCTACATTGCTTAGACAACAGTGAGAAAAGGGCTATTTTCAGGGTTTTCCAGCAATAATTCCAAATTTTCGCGCAGTAAAAACCATCCTTGAACTTCAACGAACATTTTAAAAAAAGATTTGGCCAAATTGGTCCAGGCGTTATTGAGTTATGCGCTTACCAACACATTTTGAGATTCATTTTTGTGTTATAGATGTTGAGATTGCATTCTTATTCGAAATTTTGATGCAAGTCTAGGAAAGTGTAAAAATATTCTTTCTATATCAATTTAGCTAATACAAATGAAAAAATATCACAAAATAATTGGGTATAAAAAACAACAATTCGAGATTTTTGTCTTTACCTACACTTTGATATTGTAATAGAAACACCGTCTATGCTAAATGCCATAATCAACAAATGAAGAAAAAGTTTATGTCTGTGTTTCCTGATAGAAGCTGATAATTAGAAATTTTCACGCAATAGTCAATATCATTGGAATGAGATAATTGAAAGAATTTCTGCATTTTCACTCTAATTTTAGGAGACTAGTATATGCGTGCCACATTGAAACAATTCGATGATTAATATGATTATGACACAACTGAGTATTATATTCAAAGAATCGAAAGTTGATATCGTAATTCGTAAAACGACTACGTGTCTAGAACAAAGTTATATAGGCAGTCTTTCGATATAGGGAAAAACCTGTTACTATTTCTTTATATCCAATACCTATATCATACCTATTGAAACGAAAATAGATGAGCCGTATACAGGATTCGAATGCGAACTTTTGAAAATAATGATCAATAAAAAAAGCTAGAGTTCCTAACTTCACGTCAGTGTTTTTCTGTATTTTTTATCTCTCACCCACTTCGGTGCTTTGTTGTTGAAGCCATTCTCATCTGCTCAAGCCTCAATTCATCATTCGAACCTTTCATTTGGAATTTGAATTATTTAATAATTCTTTTCACATCGCAGAGTCGGACGAAAACGAGTTGCACAAGAATTCGAAAGAGGAATTCAATCTGCGAAATTGATTTCATTTCATAGAAAAAAAAGAATCTCTCACAATTGGATGCTTTCAATAGGTTCAAATAATGCTTTCATGAAATTGAAATCGTCAATCTTAGTACTTGGACCATCGAATATTTCTGTCTCAAGTTCATAGATGTTCATCAAATGAGTATTGCTATTATTATATAGTATTACTACATATCAATAAATAATTGGAGATACCCATCTTGCATCATAGAAACATCCTGAAAACACTTCAATTTTTTGTGACCATATAATATTTCAATCTTCAGGTGCATGTTTCGGTTCATCTAGCTATTATCAAACTGTCGGGACAGAGTGACGATTCGTCTGATGTCGCGGTTTAATCAGGCCTCAATCTGCCTACTCCTGATTAAACCAAAAATAGCACGAAAGTGAACATGGCTGACTAGGCCTCAATCTGCCTACGTCAATGAATGAAATCTGCCTAACTAAGAAAACATTAACTTCGTATATAATAATAACACACAATACAACACATTAGAATACTTGAGCACTACAATATTTGTAGCTGTTCTTGTTGTTCTTTTGGACGAATGAATGAAACGCAACTTACTTGACAGCATTTTATTGAATCTTCAATAGTTTACAGTAACGCATTAATATATACAAGGGGATATATACAAAGGTTATATAAAACTAAGATATAATTTACAGCTAGTACCTAACTTATAGTTTTACCTAGCCTAGAAAAATTGAACATTTATTTACATAATTATTAAAGAATAGTGAAAATTTTTCTGAGGCATGTCGAGTGCACGAATGAAACGCAACTGGCTCTCAGATAGGTTAATGAAAATAATAAATAATAAATGTATGAAAGAAATATTTGACATTAAATATTTACATTTACATCATCAGGAACTGAATTAGTCTATGTTTAATTTTTCGAACTGGTATTGTGTAGTTTTTGAGATGAGAAGTCTTTTTCATCTTTATAGTTTTTTGGTTGAAAATGAGCGGGTTTCCTTACAAATGAAATTTTCGATGGTAACGATATCTGTTGTCGTGTGCAGGTCTGTAATTTTGGTATCTTTAGGCATGTTCAGAATGATTCTTAGGAATTTATTTTGGACGCGTTGGAGTTTGTTGAAGTTTGTTTTCGATGTTTTGCTCCATATTGATTAGCATAAAGCATCATTGGTCTGATCCCCTGTTTATAAATTCGAGCTTGGATTTGACGCTAAGTTTGCTCTGCCTACTAATGATGGGGAATATGCTGCACAGTTGTTTGGTGCTTTTTCTGATTATGTCATGAACATGTTGATTGAAGTTCAGTTTTTTATCCAGAGTTACCCCTAGGTATTTTAAATGGTTTTTCTCTTTTATAGGCTGGTTATATAAGGATATAGTTTTTGGCGTTGACAATCGTCGCTTATGCGTGAAATAGGTTAAGTTTGTTTTGGATGCGTTAATTTTAATTTTCCATCTGTGGAAGTATTTTTCTAAACTTAACAAGTGCTCTTGTAGATATTTAGCTGATTGGGCTTTTGACCAGGATTCTGAGGCAATAGCCGTGTCATCTGCAAATAGATAAATCTTGGTGTTTTTTGATTTGGGGATGTCATTAATGAAAATTTTGAATAGGTCAGGGGACAGTAATCCTCCCTGTGGAACTCCTGCTGTTATTGGTGTTTTAACTGATTGTGTGTTACCTACTTTCACTTGGAATGACCTGTTTTTTAAGTAGGAGTTGATTATTTTGATTAAAAATGGGGGAACTTTATTTTCTATTAATTTATAAATTAGACCCTTATGCCAGACAGTATCGAATGCTTTTTCGATATCTAGGCTAACTAATGCCGTAATCCTGTTTATGTTAAAGTTTCTGGCTATTTTATCTGTTAGATTTGCAAGTTGTAATATGGTACTATGGCGCTCACGAAAGCCATATTGTTCATCTATGATCAGATTATTGTCTTCTAGGTGTTTTCTGAGTCTCGTTTGAATTAATTTCTCTAATATTTTTGATATTGACGGTAATAAGCTGATTGGACGATAATTGACTGCAAGTCTTGTGTTTTTCGATGCTTTGGGAAAAGGAAGTACTATCGCGTTTTTCCATTTAATTGGAAAATATTGTATTCTGATGCAGCTATTGAAAATATTAGTTAATTGAACTATTGCTTTTCGTGGCAGGTGTTTTAAAGTTTTGTTATTGATGCGGTCGCCCCCTGGAGCTTTCCGGTTTTTCAGTTTTCTTATAATGTTTTTAATCTCCGATGGAGACGTTAAGTCATCAGCTGTTGCTATTATTGGGAATTGTATGAAGGTCTGCAATGTTTCTTCCACCATGTTTTCAGTTTCGGAGTCCGACAAGGACTTGGTGAAGTTATGTGTTTCCGCATAAGTTTCTGAGATATGATTTGCCTTATCTAAGTCTTTGAACAAAAGACCTTGTCGACTTTGGAGAGGTGGGATTCCGTCCGATAGACTGCTATGTTTCAATGACCTGACTAACCTCCACATGTCCTTCGCTGTATTTAGGTTTTGTGTGAAATCTTCCCATCTTTTTGTTTTCAAAGGGGCAATTGACGTTCTTGTTATTGTCACCAATTCCTTGTATTTCTGGTGAATATTTGTGTCAAAATTACGTTGAAGGCGTTTTCTGAGTCGGTTTTTTAAACTAATGAGCTCTTTTACATTCGTGGGCAGTTCAGTAATGTTGGTTTGTTCAGTAATTCTATTTGTGGAATGTTTGAAGCACTTTTGTATTGTCGATGTGATATTTTCAACTGCTTTGTCAATTTCAGATGTGGAATTTAGTTGATGATTTATTTTAATGAATGCATTACATTTATTCTTGAATTTTGACCAATCTGTTGAATAAATGTATTTCTGATTGGGAATAAATGCTGATGATAAATTAATGGGAATAAACGACACTACAGGTAGGTGATCAGAGTCCAGTTCATTCATAACTAATGGTTGTTTGACAGGTAAGTTCTTAGTGATAATTAGATCTATTGTTGACGGGTTTGCGTTTTTTCTTCTTGGGTAGTAGGTATAAGAGTTTTGTGGATAGTAAAGAATATAGGTAGAGTTTCTTAGAAACTGCTGAAGCAAATTGCCATTTCTATTGTTCGTTAAACAATTCCAAAGGGTGTTTCTACAATTGAAATCCCCTATAATGAGGGTTTTCGAACCCAATGCCATTAAGTTAGAGAGCTCATTTAAGTTAATTGTTGATTTGGGGTTGTTATAGATATTTACAATAATTACATTTTCTATTTTAATAGCTTGACTCTCTAAATTTTTTGTTCTTGTTTCGAGTTCGATGGGGGTAAGATGTTTTTTATAATATATAAGGAGACCTCCGCTTGAATTTGTTTTTGGTTTGTTAAAGTAGTAAAAATTTTTTAATTTGGGAGGTTTTGCATTCCCCAATTTTGATTCTTGAATACACAATATGTCAGTTTTATTTTCCTCCAAATAAATTTCTAGTTCGTTACTTTTATTCCTCAAACCGTCACAATTCCAGGATGTAATAATTAGCCCTTTTTTAGGTTTTTAAAACCATATTTCTGAGCCAGTTGATTTATAATTGCTATTTTTTCTAAAGGAGAAGTGGCTTTCCTCAGTGAAACTTTTAATTCTCTTACAAGTGTTAAGAGTTGAGTTAAGTTACATATTTCATTTAATTCGTTGATTTCTTTTAAAAGGGATTGAAAATCGTTTAAATTTTCATTTTCTGAATTTTGCTCTGGAGCTCTGGTATTTTTTTTTAACTGCATTAGCATAATCAATATTTTGGCCTATTGCGAAAGGTGCACTAATTATTTTGTGTTGGGGGGGCTTGGGTTTGGGCCACTTTAGGTTTTAGTGACTCGACATACCTTATGTAATAAGGGCAATTTTTAAAGTTTGCCGTATGGGGTCCATCGCAGTTTGCGCATTTCACTTGCTCGGTCCTTCCTTGTATTGAGCAATCCTTTGTTAAATGGCTTTTTCCACATTTTACGCATTTTGGTTTAAGGTTACAGTAGCTCGAACCGTGGCCGAACTTTTGGCATCTAAAACATTGCGGGATTTTCGCTTTTTTAGAATATCTTTGCCATTCCAATTTAATGTGGTCTAGTTCGGAAGTATTACTGAGATCCTTCAGGTTTGTATCTTTAGGAACTGTTAGTAAGAAAGAATGGGATGGCCCATTCTTTCCCATCATTTTCTTACACTCAAATTTATCACTTGTTATATTGTGGTCTGTGGTAATTTTTGCTTTGATTTCTTCTTCAGTGGTGAAGCAGGCTGCTTTCACCACGATTTTTTGTCCGTTCTGATTTTGGGCAATGGGTGTAAAATTCTGTTTGTTCGATCTGAGAGCTCTGATGAGCTTAATGAAGTCTTCATGTTTTGATACCATGATTTTGGTTTGTTCCGTGAAATATTTTATTTGGAACTGTCCAATTAATTTTTGATTGATGTGTGGAATTTTTTGGTCGTCAATTTTGGATGTAACTATTATAGGTGGGCATCTAAATGATTTACTTATCTGTTGTTTGATTATTGGTTTCATTGGGTATTCTTCTGTTTCATGGCATCCGTTTGAAGTATTTCGAACCTATTGCTTATCGGAGTCGCTGTCATTGTTCTAGCATTTATTTTTGGGCTCTTTGCAGGACTCTTCGGAGTTTCAAATTGTTCAGTGTCTTCGCATTCGAACCACAATTTAGGGTCCATTTTTGATATATTATTAAGAGTTCGGCTGGGAATTATACCATGTCCTAATAAGGTAAGTTTGCTCTTCACTATTTTGTCGGATTTCAGTTTGACCATAACTTATAACACTATCGCTATGCGAGATCACTCGTATGACTATATGAACTAGAGAACACTATTTATTACTACTAAATACACAATTGCACATACCTTGACTCAAACTCGTCTCGGATCGATCCCGTATGACTACTCTGATGATCTTTCAAAGTTCTGTTCTTTTGGTTTGCGTCCTCGACTACATGTTCCAGATTGGATTGGAACTCTGTGTTGAGTGGTATCCATTTCGGGGAGCCATCTATCCGTGGCCGTTAGTAGTTGGGCCCCCTGGTTGTGTATAGCTGCATCAAGGGCGGAACGAAACGTTTGCCGGCGCCACCGTGACCGTAACGCCACAGATGCGCCATATTGGCCGTGGAGTAGTAATCACGCCACAGATGCGCCACCTTGACGGTGAGGAGGAAGTAATCCCCACAATACCATGTATATCTACAATGTATGAATAAACAAAATTTAAGCATGAGGAAGAAAAAATAAAAATGTAGAAACAAATTTGAGTACGCAAATGAATAAACTTACAATTGTAGGTTCCAAAATTGTCATGATGGACATTAATTACGTGAAATCTAAGATGTTTAGTAGGATGGTGTGAGCATTGATTCGATTTTGTTTTACAGATTTTGCTACAAGAGGATTCATTTCTTCGAATTTTTCAATTCAGTTCACAAGAAAAATTGTTCATAGTCAACGAAAAATTGGCTGTGATTTTTTTTTTTTTGTGATGTTGTTGGTCCAGTTGGAGATACGGTTTCACTGACGCTGCAGAAGAATGGCCTGTTATCTTCATCAGCTGTTCCTCGCCAATCCCTGCTTTGGCTAATTGGCTGACAGCAGTAGCTCGATGCGAGTGGTTGGTTATCTTCGACTTGGTTGTGTTGACGCCAATGAGTTCTGCCGATTCTCTTGTCCATTTAGCTATCTTATTGGGACCAACTGGGGAGTTTTTGAAGCATGAAACATATTTCCAATTCTTATGTGGAGTAAGGAATAGTCTTTCAGTGGTTATGTTTGCAGTTCTTTTGGATACAAGTAGCTTATATAATCTCACCGGGCAAATATCTTCTTCAATATTGGGAGTCAGCCATTTCTTTTCCCTCATTTTGGCATCACCTCGTCATGTTTTAGAAAATATCGGACTGTAGGCAATTCGGCCCGTGGGATTACTATCGATTTCAATTTCACATTGGAAATGCGAAATTAGGCATGATGAACCCTCTCCTCCGCGCCAAGCAAGCTCCAATGCAGCAATAAAATAAAATCTTCTGTTCAAACCGTCTGGATGATATTCTTTACATAAGTTGACCATCTTTTTGTGTTTCTCCAAAGACAACGCCTTGGCACTAACTTTTCTTTTCTCAGAGTCCACTTGCAAAATACGCCTCTTGGCATTTTGTGCATCCCGCGCCATTTTAAAAACCACGTCTGTGAATGGATCGAACCTAACACCCCATTCCGAATAGAATTTTTCCTGCAGCTGTTTGGCAGTATTAATCCACAAGGTTTTTACGACACTTTCCTTGTAGTCTGATCCATCTCTTTCCTTCATATTGAAAGCCCAGTCTAGCATAATATTATTGAGCTCTGACAAACTTGTTTTTTCATTTACAAGGTATTCCCGGGCAGCACAGAATTCTTCAAATTGTTTCCAAATGTAGGATCTTGACTTCACTCTATTAAGCGGCACACTTTTCTTCATACTTTTCTCAAACGTTTCATTTGTATCTACTTTATGGTAAAATACGAAAATAAACTGACAGAACTGCCAAATGTGCTGTTGAAGTTATCGCAAACAACTGCTTGTTTATCGTAACCATGACGACCGCTACTTCCATCAACGGCCAAAGCTATCCGGACGTATTAATATTCCAATGCAAATTAGGCATTTGATAAAAACAAATTTCTAAAAGTGAAAACACTGTGAGGTTGAGTGTTTTCAGATACAGTTTGTTTCTATTGGTCCGTTTTCAAAAATTAAGCGATTTCATTGGACGATGTAGTATAGTGTTGAATGATCAAAGAAGTTGTCTTTATTTAATTGTTCGCGTTTGTATGATTTTGAAAATGATGAAATTGATCAGATGTGGGATCTTTTTAAGAAGAAATATCAAATAATAAAAATTAAGCAGGAATATATTGGAAGTAAAATTTTTAAGTCACATCTACTTAATATTACTTGATATTAAGGGATTCAATAATTAAATTTTCTTTATTTATGATCGAAAGATCTCAGTCATCTGTAGCGTTCTACACGCGAATTTATTCGATGGTTTTTTCGTTTTATTGACGAAAGCAGTGTGTTAATGAATACGCGATAAAATGTTGGTACGAGTGTATCTGATATACCACCGTATGAGTCCGATGCCTGGAAGATATGATTCCTTTCTCTCGTTGCGATATGAATATATTATATGTGTCGAATTGATTTTTTCTTGAATCTTTATTTTTGATTTTTCTTTACTTACTTTGAGTTAATGAAAACCCTAAAATTAGGATTTTTCCTTAGAGTTTTGCTTGGAGTTGTTTTTGAAGTTTCTCTTCGAAGTTTAATTTTGGCAATCATGGCATCAGCTGAGCCTGGCCTGAGCCGATAGGTATTCTAGGATTCATCCAGGAAACCAATTTTCAGATGCTGATAGCATCGACGGATCAGGCATAATAACCTACTTGACCGAGATATTTGGACAACAAACTCATTCTGACAATAAACAAAGACTACCTCATCTCATGGATGATAAAAAGTATAGAGCTGGCTGACCGGACATTCATACTCAAGTTTGACGACAGATTCTTCATCAGGAAATCAAACCAAATCGATTGAGATCGAGATTATCAGCTTTAATTTCGATAATTACAGACATTTGAGCAGAACGATTCCACTCTGTGTTAGTAGGAATAAGCGCGCAAAAAAACTTTTTAGCAGCGAAATTTCCTATTTCTGTCTCCTGATTCTCCACAAATCCTTCATATCAATTTTCTGACACCACTCCTGGGACATTTTCAAAACAAACCCCGACAAGAGCGCGTGGTACCGATCCATATGCAGAACCTGTTGAGATCGGTTTACCGTGAAACCCTAATTTAATTTATTGCATCCAACTGCGGCATTATTGATCTGCTGCGGCGCAAATCGGATCACGCTAGATGGCGCTCCAATAACGACTTCGCTATCGGAGGAATTCCACACGGAATATAAGACCGGCATCCTTCACATGGCAATCGGAATGGATTATCTGAGATACGCTTGGGAACACGTGGAATTCCGATATGCCAGAGAATTGGCGTAATGAAAATTGCATCGAAATGAAGAAGTGATTTTAGAGTTGGTAATTAGGAATAGGCAGTGAAAAGTAGCACGAAGAAGTTTGAACCGTTGGTTTAATAATAATATTGATCATCCGCTGTCAAAACTGAAAATAACTTCTAATTGCTTCGAACAGACAAAAACAATTCCTGATGTCTTGGACTTTTTGTCACGAATGAAATTAACAATAGCGAATCTTATGCTACTGACCTTTCATCCTACCATTCAACTGTCCTACTAACTCTCCACACAAAACTCAAATCGTATTGTATCTCCACTAACGACAGAGAAAAATCCAATTGGACTAAGTTCCAGCAAATATTCGAGGAACAAAATGATACAAAGAGCAGCCTTGGAAAGTACCCCAACCGAATCAAAGACAGGTGAAATTCAAATAAAATTAAAATGAGAGGTCAAAGTTTTTCGACAGTTTTTCGTATCAACCGATACGTTCAGAATGCATATTTCGGAGATGCATAATATATAGATCCTAATAAAGAATATTTTGAAAAGCAGTACAGCAAGTTTTGATAATTAATAATTATTTTTTCCGCAAATCGCCAGGAAATTTTGACATTCCTGTCAAAATTTCTTGAAGAAAGAGTCAGGACTTCCTTACTGTAAGGAAATGATATTTCCGTACAGTTGTTAGTGTTCTACATAAATGATAGAAAACACATTGCTTATAAGGAATTAATTTATATTTTGAAAACATCAAGTCATTGCTGAATACATTTTTAAGATCAATTTGTTATATTTACAGTAATTTGACATCGGTCACTGTTCATATTTTCTGGTCTTACTTTCGATACTTTCAGCTCGAAATTCAAGAATGACAAGCGCAAAAAAAATATCCACTAATTTTCCTAAGTGTTTTGTAAACCGGATATACTAAAAATGAAACCTAAACATGCGAAAAATTTTATTTAATCTAATACCAAATAATTATGTACATTAGGGCAACCGAGAGCGTGCTGTTCTACTAGTTCATTGAACTAGAACAAGGGTGAAAATTGAACTATTATATCTATGAAATTAGAGATTGTGCACTATATCAGTAACCACCATGAACTCACAATTTTTTGTTGAGATAGAAGCATTCCTTATGAATAATCGATTATTTACAAAAGAAAAGGAATTTTAAATCATATGAACCTGAGCATTTTGATAAAATTTGGTGAACTCCTTTCTTTCAACACTATTCGAATCATTTTCCAATGCAATTTTTGTTTCAAGATTCTTCAGTTATTATCCAATTTACGAATTGATCGGATGGTGTTATTGAGGAAAGCAAATTTCAGATGTTCAAAAATCTGAACAATTCGACTGATTTGGCACAATAACGAACTTAGCAGAGATATTTGTTCAATCAACTTCTACTCAAAATATTGAATTTCTAGCTCATCTACTTTGGAAAATAGGGAAGTATATGGCCAGTCAGATATACACAAGTTTGACCTATGATTATTAATCTGGTACAAACCCAATCTTTTATTGGTCGATATTCAAAAATTATAGATATTACGGCAAAACGATAGCTCGTGAAGTCACCACGTTGACGAGACTGCAGAATAAATCATTGATTTATGTTGTATTTTTTTATGTCAAGGCAGTCGCTTTGGAATAAATTCTAAAAAAAAATGTAGACAAATAAGAGAGATTCATTTTTCTTGTGACGATCAAGAATTCATTGGAAATAAATGTTGCATTAATGTATTGAGAATCAAAGAATTGACACTAGGATGTAAGAGATTACGAGTAGTAGTAGAGTTGAGTTATTGTTGCCTAGGTATAATATCGAATTTCGATTTGTTGCGTCTAATTTCACCTTATCGCCTGGATTATCACCTAGCTCTTTCGCCATTTTGAATATTCAACTACACATTATCATATTGGCAACATATGTATAATAAATAAGCAGGAATGAATGGTAGTAATATCACGGCGTAACGATCAACAATCTGCATCAACTTATATAATTTCTGCAAATATAAATTTTTTTTATGATGAAGATAATCGAGATATTTCGAAAATTTACCTATCCTGGAATTAATAAACCTCCAGATTCTTTCCTATGAAATATAAAGTAGGTACTGCTGGCCCATCGACTAGATGTACTCATCTTTGGTAGTAGTTACTTCATCAGAAAGTTTAGTGCAATTGATTGAGCCCATTTTTCGCTCGACATTTCAAAATAGAGTAGACGAGCACTGACGCGATATTAGGGGCTTTTGCGCGCTCGCTTTGAAGACTTTTCCCAGACTCTGGAACAGTGCAACACAAAAACAAAGGAAATAGATAAAATAATAATCAACGAATGAATTGATTTGCTAATAAATAAACCCAAAAATTTCTTCCGGTTTCATTTCAGCCACAATACTTTTCCACTCAAAACATGTCACTTTAAAAAAGTACTCACCAAATTTTCGGACATTCTTATAATTACCTATGACAGTACATATTCAAGGTTGCCAATGCATTCTTCATCGAGAAGTCGAACCTAATCGATTCAGACCATTTTACGCTCGATATTTGAAATGTACGGATATTTTGGGAATGATGACTAGTTCAATGAACACGCGAAAACACTGATATCAAAGCAAAATGAAAGTACTGTTCCTCTTAAGACAAGAGCGTAACTAGTTATAAAGATGTTTTTTTGATTGAGTTACAGAGATTTTGTGAGATTGTTCCTAACGTGCAACGATACTAGCATTTACTAACGATATTTGAAAAATATAGAAAACCCAAAATTGATTAGACAAAATTTAATTCGGTAGAAAATTTTGAAATAACAAATATCATTATATTGCTCATGAAAATTGTTATTTGTTAGATCGCATTTTTGTCATATTGAATTATTAATGATTTCTTCTTCTTTTTCTTGCAGAACTCGCGATGTTGCTTCCAGGTAGTTTGTCACATAGTAGAGTCGCCAATGCAACGTCAGATATTAGAAAAAACCTAAGGCTGAGAGATCCGGAGAGATATCCTCAGTATGATCCGACAAAAACGTAAGTATTAAGTTTCAACAGTTCATTGGAATTTTTTTTGTATAGTATTTATTGAGATCTATAATCTACTTCAAAAGTATTCAGTAAAATTGTTGTATTTACAAACTAAGATAAAGTATTTTACATTATTGGATACTTAGGTGGATTAGTCAGTTAAGTAGTTGGCCAGGTCCTTTTCAATCTTGGTGAGTTTAATGGATCTTCTGTCAGTTGGTTGACATGTCCTTGTAACATTCAATAATATTTTTTTCCAGCGGTATCCTATTTCTTTTCTGATATACGGGACTCTTAAATCCTTATGAATGTTATTATGGGGAATTTATTGTTCCCGTTATAGAAAAATAAGTTCTGGGGTACCCCAGGGATCACATTTAGGACCATTGCTTTTTTCATTCTATATAAATAGTATTTATAAGTGTTTAAAATTCGCCAAATTTCTTATGTTCGCTGATGATTTGAAGATCTTCTGTCGCATCTCTAGTTCGCTTGATTCGATTTTACTGCAGAATGATTCAGATAGATTGTCCCAGTTTTGCCGAGAAAATAAGTTATATCTCAATAATAATAAATGCCATCTCATTACTTTCTCCTGCAATAAGAACATTATTCATTGTCAATATGAATTGGACAAGAAACTTCTGGCAAGAACATCAGAGATTAAAGATTTGGGCATTATTTTTGACTCTAAGCTCATTTTTGACCAGCATATAAATTATACCTGTGGAAAAGCTCAAAAGATGCTAGGATTCATAACTAGATCATGTAAAAATTTTCAGAGTCCTCAATCTATTAGAGCATTAAACAGGGTGAGTCTTTGACCACTGCGTTAATTTCAACCATAGGTTCTTGAGATCAAAAGAAACACTTTTTCCATTACGGTTTTTCCATATTCAGCTGCCTTAATAAGTTAGAAGCATTTTAAATTTTCACATTGGGCAAATACACCTCTGTAGTCCAGTTTAGTTTGAATGAAAAATACCTTCCACAGCATCCACTAATGAATCTGAATTGTTTAAAAACATTATTTTCCCTGTAAAAAATGATTCACTCACTCATGATTCATCCGATGAGGTCCATATCCAGAAACAAGATACAAAATACTTATTTTTTGTTAAAAAAAAATTCAACACAATAAACATAGATTATTGTCGTTCTACTATAATTTCTTTCTAGTTTAAGATTAGAAACCATCCTTTTCTAGTTAGAAATTCCAAAAAAACCTCAGAATTATTGGATGTTATCATCATACATTTGTAATTTTCTTCTTAAAATTTCCAAATCATGAAAACCATCATTTCTATGACAACTTCCAAGGCAAGAGGTTGTCACTTTCCTTTTTTTCACTCAAAACCAGAAAAAATCATCTATGATTTTCCAAACACTGATATTTCTGAAGTTTCTTCTCCTTGACAGAGACCAGTGAACAGGTCTATGAAGTCTCTTGATATCATACTGTTAAAAATATGAAAATCTTAATCTCTCGAAATTAATAATTATTTTAAAGTGATATTACTTTGCTTGATGATTATTTTCTGTACTGGATCCCAATAACAATTTACTTGGATAGATTACAAGTATTCCCAGATTTAGGTGTGCAATTATTCTTGCTGAAAAAATGTTAGATCATTAATATTTATCTATTCTGTTTAAACTGTAATTAATTACTGAACATGCGTAAATTTTTGGATTTTATAATCAGAGTATCTGTTTCAATCATGTAAACAAAAACATAAATATTGAATAATGGTTATTCATAGATCATGTCAAATTTTAATACCTTACCATAGAATATCAATTTATTACCGAACCCCAGGCGAGAAAAAAATTAATAATTGCAAAGTTTTTCCAATGAAACATAATATCTGTAACCATCATTAATCTTTAGTTATAATTTTTCTCAGAATAACGAGAGTGCATTATTATCACATTAAAATGTTATAACGTCTCTGCGGTGGGTAGTTCCCAATAAAATAGTGTTCTGTGGTTTCTTGTTGTTTTGATTTAGTTTTAAACTGTCAACAGTTATTTGCATCTTCAATAAAAAAGTGAAAAATATTCTAGGGATAATTTCGATAGTTTGAAATAATTCAATTCAGTATGAAATGATTATGGTCAGAAAATGCATTCTATTCCAATCTTTCTTGTTTATGAGCCTATAGCTTCCAGTTTCAATATTGATAGAACTTTATTCAACCAGGCATCATAACAAACATTCAGAAATATTAAAATTAAGTCAAATTCTATTATCTCCTAAGTTTGTGAACCAGGTTGAATCGATGTATGAAATAAAGATGTGAAAAAAAGATCTTTAAAGCTACAAAACAAATCTAGGTGATTGGGTTCGGAGTTTTTGATACTCATATGAGCTTAATTTGGAGCATTCTTATTTAAAATAGATATAATTTAATGAACCCTAAAAGTCTGAAGCTATAAAGAACCAGCTCTTCATAAAGACAAGTCTTCAATTTAACAGGTCCTGACAGAAATTATATTACCTATTTCAACGGTCATCATGAAAATATACCGAAGTACCTATGTGAGTGATTGAAATCTTTTTCTCTATTTATTATGGAATATTATTCTGGATTCAATATTAAGCAAGGTGCTAGACATCATTAATAATGAATACAGGCAATTAGATTTTGTAGTGAATGTAAGACAAAAATTGTTCAGTGGTTAATTTCATCTATAGTGTTTAGTGGTGGAACCATAGACTGGAGAGATTTCCTCAACCTTTTGTAGAAATATTAAATTAAGACATAAAATATGGCAACATTGAACAAACCTGATTATTGAATCATTTCAGCACAGAGTTGGATTTGGGAAAATCAGAAAATTTGGACAAAATTATATCGATTTAATTCTTTTCAACTTCAAATATCTCAAGAACAATGTGCAATTTAGGAGAAAAGATGATGAATGATTTAATCTGCAGAAAAGACTAATGATTCCAGGAAGTACAAGATACGGACCTTTAGTTCAAGCGATATTTGTTTTTCATGCGATTTAACCAATCTGAGGGTAGTAGTAGTGAGAAACCCACACGAAATGGAATAAATCTAATGATACCAAAATATGCATGACTGTTATCAAAAACCTTCTACAAGAGATCATTTCAATTGATATTGTCGTTTGAATATTACAGGTGAAAATACAATTTTTTTATGAAATTTCAACACCCTATATCTTTTGAACGCACCCAAATTTCGAAAAATGTAATAGGAAGAAAATGTTTCTTTTGACGTCAAGAATCTATGGTTAAAATTAACGCAGTAGTCAAAGACTCACCCTGTATATGGCATATGTGAACGGTATAATGAGTTTTGGATCCGTGATATAGAATCCCTGTTATAATGTATACATTAACAGGTTAGAGCAGTGGTTCCCAAAGTTGTTTTGGCTACGACCCATCTAATTCAAGTTTACAAACTTGGGACCCACCTCTAGGAAATTCAACCGATTTATTCATTTTGGTAACGGTTTTCATAGCGGACTTTTCAAATAACAAACGAAGTGTTAATGCAATTTTTTATTACTTATTGAATAACTATTGTACATTAAAAAGTTATTTCAATGGGAAGGATGAAATTATTTCCTATGTTTCGCCACCACAGTTTTGACGTCAACTTCAACCCGAGTTACCCCTATAGTAAGGGCCCACTTAATATTCGCTCGCGACCCACTAGTGGGTCGCGACCCATAGTTAGGGAAACCCTGGGTTAGAGCAAGTTCAGAACAAATTTATAAAGCATATTACTGGAAAATACTATAGAGATGTGGCAAAGACTCCTCTTCAGATCATGAGGGAGATGAAGCTGATAGCTCTTGCAGATCAGCGTATGTTGAGAGATATTAAATTCGTTCATAATATCTTCCACTCTTTAGATTCAATAGAACTTCTTAACATGATGACTCTCAATGTGCCGTTATACCGCACAAGACATAAATTTCTATTTCATGTTAGCAAGAGTTCAACAAATTATCATTTAAACTCCCCTTTGAACAGGTGTATGAAATCTTTTAATGCTGTTTCAAATCTAGTGGATATTGACTTATTTGCTGACTCCATTATGACTTTCAGTCAGAGGTTAATGCTGACTTTTAGCTTACTAATGTAAAAATATGTTAGACTTTAGACTTTTTTAACTTGCGATTAGAATATGAATATTTTTGGTTATTTGAATTATGAATCTGTATACCAGTAAGTGCACAAATTGGGTAGCTATGTCCTGTGTTGTACTCCCTTGTAAATAAATAAATGGTGTGGTTGGAGACAAACCAAGGGGCATTACCAATGAACGTAGTATTTTTGATTGTAGTCTTTAGAGAATTTGAACATTTGATGGCTCAGCTCAACCCCAGATTAGTTTGATGATGGCTTTTCTAAATTAGTAGTTTATTTTGATGGTTCAATTTGGGCTTCCTGTCTATAAGCAAATACTTTCTTGGAATTTTGATTTATTTCATTCTTTTTAGCGTTCATGTGTTGTTTTCAGTTGAGGCACTGGTCTGAATTTATTCCGAGATACTTAGCTTTGGTGTCGACTAGGTATTCCTTTTCGAATATTCTGATAGGGGACACGTATTTCTTTTATAGTAAATAATAATTATACTGGTTCAGCATCATTGATGCCTAGTCGCCATTTTAGATGCCACTGTCTAAGTTAATCCAGGTGTTCTTATAATTGCTCGGAAGCTGTTTCGGTCGCTTCATCAGACACAAGTATGGCGTCTGTAAATGATGCTGCGATGGTATTTTCATTTTCTGGTATGCCTGAATTGCAGATGATATATAAAAGTGGTTCCAAAATATTTCCCTGTGTTTGAGTTTGTATAGCATCGTTTAACCAAACCATGTCAAATGCTTGCGTTGAGTCCAGAAACAATGGTAAGCAACAATACGTTGTCAAATGGTTCTCTCGGAAACCTAGTTGGTGATCTGGTACCTGTTGTTGTATATACAATGAATACAATGAATATTCATGTCATCTTTCAGCCTTTTGAGGAGCAAATTCTCGAAGATTTAACCAAGAATTGGCAGAAAACTTATGGCCCTAAATGCTTCCGCATTGTGCTCTGGCTTTCCAAGATTGAAGTACTCATAACTTCAGCGTACTTCCATATGATGGGTAAATAGGATATATTCATCTTTCTTTTGGATAATATTGTAAGCAGAAAAACTATTTTCTTGAGTAGTTTTCCAGAGTTTCTGCCAGGAGCTCTCTTGTTTTTCAGTCTTCTTGTCTCATTTTCCAAAGCTCATTGTCCAAAAGGTGAGGAATCTTGTTTCTGTCTGTTGGCAGTAGGTCAGTGGACCTGGCGAAAATACGTCGAAAATGTTATTTGTTATGAGTTCCGACTGATTACGACCTTTGAGAAAAGACTAATTATTAGTCTTGATATCGAAATCGGTGTGCTTTGCATTCCACTCATCTCCTATTATAAATTATTGTTGAAAATTTTGAAAAAATGACTCATATTACTCTGGCAAAATATGGTGCTTAGGTGGTAAGTATATTCCTGATCCATCCATACTCCATAATACGGATGTTCGTTGCTTGTATTCCGTGAGTAACGTATTTCGAGAGTACCGTATTTCGGTAGTGGATCAAGTTTCAAGATTCTTCGGATTAGAATAGCTGCCACCATGTGTACTAACTTCTGGGTGTTCAGTAGAGTGTGTGGAGTATTGTGGAATCACAAACACCGATTTATCGGTTTTTGATATAAGCAAAATCTATTTTATCGAGACTCAAGAATATTTCAATTCATGTATGTAGTTTGGCAGCCTATTTGCGTTCCAAGTAGTATAAACTATATATCCAGTGCATTGTTTGATTCCTCGTTTTTGTCAATGGGGTTGTATTGAAATGTTTATATTTGAGAGGAATTATATCTTGTAAATATCTCTGTTGTTTTCCCTAAGCTGCAAGTCTACATAAAATAGAAAGAATGGAGTTTTTGTTGTACGATCTCTGATGAACGCTATAGTGAAGTTGTCCGATAACCACCCTATAGGCTCTCTCTTGTTTCAATTGGTAAGTGTGGAAATAAATAGGACATAAAAACGCATTCGCAAATACCTAATCTGCGTCTAATCTAACTAGAGTTGAACCTGACAATGAAAATCAAAGAACGAAAAATTGTATGTATGAGATACCATATGAATGCGGAAGAACGGAGAAACAAAGCGTCCCTTGAAAGTAAGAATAAAAGAACATCAGAATTTTTGTACAAACACCCATAAATCGAAGTATTTAATTCAATTTATCCTCAAAGATCTGTCAATCTTGACACTGAATGAAAATTAAAATATTTAAATATATATACGAGTATTAATTTCTTTTCAATCTTAACTTTCGGCTTAGAATTTTCGGGTTAGCAAACAATACAGCATATACTGTTAACAGGGGTTAGGGGTTAGTGACTGGGTGCAATTCATCGTATGACATGAAAGCCTAGGTAAAAAACCCAGGCTCACCGCATAATCGATGTTCTTAGTATAAAAGTAAGCTTAAATGTATTTGAGGGACTTCTTTAACAGTGGTCTGCTATCAATAAACACACAGGCTATTTTGGTTAAGGGTATAACGACTAATTATGAAGAGATGAAAAGCTGAATAAATGCTTGAAAGCTTGGTATAGAATCAAGAGTTTACTCTAACACTCCTACCTAGAGCATAATTAGTCGTTATACCCTCAACCAAAATATTTGAATATATATATAGTATATATAATCAATAATTTTGTTCGCTTGCATTGACAGTGCGTGAAGCATAGGCCATTGGCTTTTCTATGCCTGAGGAAAACATATGACTCAGGACAGCCCCTACTCCATAATAACTAGCATCGACGGTAAGTTTCAATTCTAAATCCGGATTAAAATGAACTAAGACGTCTGTAGAGAACTTCGAACAATATCATAATCCCAATTTTCAGTTTTCAGATATGTCTAGTTCTCCAGAAACGTCTAATAGGTACTAGAACTTGAGACACCCTGTATATTCCAATCAGAGATATTTAAATGAAACTCACGTAGCTGGCCCAATGCATTCACAAGGTGGAGAGAATTTTCCTCGGTGTTGTTGGGCATGTTATCGGTAATCCTGTTTATCTATAACAATTTACATCGGTTCGTCCACAATGTCGTCGCCAAATTTGATGTAACTGGGGCTCGTAGAAATAATAACACTGAATAAATATACTGTTCTTTATTACACTCCATTATCTTAGCATATTCTTTATAGGTTACTCCGTACATAATGCCGCGATACTCCTGACTGACTCTTTACGTCAAGCGCACAGAATATATTCATGACCATCAAAAGATCTTGTCATAGACATCTTAACCTATACACAACCAATCACAGAAATACATCATAGAATTGATAAGAAAAGAGGCTCAAACTGATCCTCGTAGAAGATCGTTTTTCAATATTTTAATATTGCTTTGTAACGCCCTTACGTGCAGTTCCTTTATTAGTAAACTCGGGCGCCAGACTATTTGCTTCTGAGGGCGTCACCCTCACCTATCGAGCTCCTCCGGAATGTCCAGAAGCTCGAGCCTAGGCAGACTCCAGTGGAGAATGAAGTGGGTAGCTGTTAGAGGTAGAGGTGTCACCAATAAAACACGCGATTAACTAAAAAATTACTCTTTATTCATACCAAATAAACAAACATTCCAAAATAATAGGTCTCACAGTCCTTAAAACAAATTAACAGTTCGTATCAGGTACAACAGTCCTTAATCTATATCACAAAATCTCCACAGTCCTTAACCTCTAAAAACCTAAGTCCCAAATCTACTTGTCAATTACCAAAAGTCCAGTAACATTCCGTGAACGGCTTAGAGTGCACATAAAGCGATTACAGTGGCGAGTTACTCGATGTATTAGGCATCAGAAAGAATTAGGCAAGCAAAATGACGTAGGCATAAAAATGGGTTAGGCATACCAATGAATCAGGCAGAAAATAGATAAGGCAGTCGCTCAACAGAAAATTGCTCATGCATGAAAATCGAACACGGCCGTGAGACAAGGATGAAAATGACTCAGGCATGAAAATGACTAAAGCCGTGTGATAAAAAATGATAATATCTCGGGGTTAAAGCGAGAGGGGGGGGGCGGAAACCAAAGCCTCACTCAGGCCAACATGGACTGCACGTCCAGTGTCCGTGCGCAACAGAACCCCTCGAAGAGAACTGCCAAGGCCCAGCCCAAATCGGAGTGACCACCGCGCGTCCACCCGCGATGACGACAGGACCAAGGTCGAACCAAGTGCCTGCCGTACAGCAGCCCACGCCACGGAAAACTTCGGTCTCAGCACGATTGAGCTTTGCTCATCTCGCACATCAACGTCAGCTCCGCGAGATGGACAGCAGGAGTCCGCCAAGGTAAAACGGGCCACCACCTAGAGACGATTGAGTTTCCTCATCTCGGCACCCAGATGTCGGATACGCAATACCGGCTAAATGACCCAGCCGACACCCGTGACGAATTCCGCACCCTCAAAGATCGGGCCAACCCAGTGCCTGCCGCGCAACAGCCCACGTCACGGAAAGCTTCGGTTTAAGCACGATTGAGTTTCCTCATCTCGCACATCAACGTCACCTCCGAGAGATGGACAGCAGGAGTCCGCCGAGGTAAAACGGCCCACAACCTAGGGACGATTGAGCTTGCTCATCTCGGCACCCAGATGTCGGATCCGCAATACCGGCTAAAGGACCCAGCCGACACCCGTGACAAACCCGTGCCTCTAAGGGGTCGGGTCGACAAACGACAACAGGGGGGGGGGCGGCCACAACACGACCCCTCACCGCGCAGCAGCCCACGTCACGGAAAACTTCGGTCTCAGCACGATTGAGCTTTGCTCATCTCGTACCTCAACGTCAGCTCCGAGAGATGGACAGCAGGAGTCCGCCAAGGTAAACGGCCCACAATCTAGGGACGATTGAGCTTGCTCATCTCGGCACCCAGATGTCGGTTCCGCAATACCGGCTAAAGGACTCGTAAAGGACGTGATGCCCTAAACGCCCTCCTGCAGCCGTCGTTCGGTCTCAACGATCGAACCTCACACTCACCTCCTGGAATCTCGTCCTCCACAAGTGGTCCTCCGGTCCCCTCTCTATACCCCTTTCCTACCTTGGTATGTCTGCCTACCACTGAACTCACTACCAGCACTAACAACACTGGCTGGACCCTCCCCACTAAACGGTAGAGGCTTTCCTCTTATTTTGAGTTCCGCGCCGTACGAGGAACTGCCGTTCCAGTGCTCGACTCGCCTATAAGTACCATTCTCGGTCCCCCCACCAACACACGTCGTGCGCACTGCAGATGGAGGTGGGAATGATCGGTCGGTGTCCCCACCGTTCAGCGTGATCTGGCTAGATTCGATCGAGGTCAACGGGTTTCTGCTACGCAAACAAAACTACTTCGTTACAGCTTCCCTAATTGTCAACAAAATCACGAAACCTATCAGAAAATATATTGTTCAGTAATCTTGCCATTTTCCCATAATTTGGATGGGTATAGAGTTTGAAAATGAATACATCTTTCCACACAGTGTCATATGCCGAAAATAAATCAATGAAAGCAGTTCCTGTTTTCAATCTATTATTGAAACCTAATTCTATGAAAGTTTTAAGGTTGAGAACGTAGTCTGAACAATTTCTATTTTTTCTAAAACATCCCTAAAAATATTGTTGAACATTTTCTATAGAAGTTTCGATTTTGAAAAGAATTAACCTTTCTAATATCTTGAAAGGAACATCCAATGAACAGATTCGTCAATATCTATTACCATCACTCGGATTTTTTCCTGGCTTCAAAATACCCATTACTTTAGCCTTACGGAATTTGGAAGGAGAGTTTCCTGAATTCAGAATATTATTATAGAAAGGACATTAACCAAAACAAGGCCTTTTTTCCTAAATGTTTCATGAATTCAGGATAAATTCCGTCAAAATCTACTGTTTCTCGAGATTTTATTTTCAGGTTAAAAGCTATTTGTTTTTACTTGAGACCAAAGAAGATTGTTTGTAGTTTGGTAGCAATAGACAATTAATGAAATATTTCAAGGCAATTTCTGCTCTTTAAATGCTAATCAACCCTGAGAATAATGGTAGATGTCTATTTAAACGTTGGTGGGTAGATTAATAAGTGAGCCAAAAAAAAACCAAAAAAAATCAATCAGAATTTAACATCCGAAATATAAGATTCAATCTTTTCAGCAGAGGAATGTCTGTTTTCCTTTCAAGGTTGCATACTTTCAAGCAATGAAGCGAGAGCAAATCAAACTGAAAAATTCATAAGGCTGGAATGCTTCGTCTCCTAACAACCACGTCGAATGACTCGCATTCGGCGTATCTTTATCGTCAAACTTTTCTCCGATCGAATATGGAACGCCCAGATGAATCTTTTATAACACGGGAATTTGGACCCATTTCAATACGTTCTTGCTTTGCGGGGCGAACGTTACTACTGACGATATCGCTGATCTTCAGGAGCCAACAAAAGAAGGCTTTTGAACATGCAGAAGCAGGGGAGTTTCCTTCGTTTCTCCGAAGTGTTGTCATGGGTTAAAGGGGGTGTAAAATTTCACTAATAGAATTATTTCATAGAAACTATTAAATTGTTAAGTGCCATTGTGATGGGTAATGCAAGACATTAGATGATTTAAAGGTGATAATTCAATTCCTGAGTAGTGTTGAGGCACAGATCCTATTGAACATATTTTGCTTTTCATAAAAGAAATTCGGTTGAATTAACCTCTTGAATTTTTTATAGATCCATAGATTATGAACTTTTTGAAATCACAATGTTCCTTATTTTCACTGTTAACTTTAAAACATTGATCTGCAACCATGCTCTATCATTAAACAGAAAACTAAATTATGTTATACATATAAGCTAAGATTGCTGCAATAGGATATCATATTCTTCTCTGTTCAGGATATGGCATTCCAGGAAAAAATTTCAGCAAAAAAACCCTTGCTTCATTCTCAATACAAAATCCTGGTACCATAATATCCATTAGTTAGATAGGGAATGTGTAATTTTGGCCTATCCTTTCAACTTCATAACAATGTATGTTAGTTCGAACTGATTGCACGTCTTTTTTTTTCGCTCTTCCGATAATCAATAATTAGACTCAATTGTACTCGATTTTTCCCCTTGAAATCACACCAAATTGTGTAAAATATAATACCTGTTTTTTTCGTCGTTGAAGTTTTTCGAAACTATGCCGGTTTACATAATTTGCTGTAATTCAATCAATAAGAAATCCCCCGGTTTGGAATGTTCCGGTATTTGTCGTGGTTTTTACAGAGATATAGAGTTGGGAGAATGATCTTCGAGATGCGCGAAGTGGCTAATTTTTCGTCCGCCATTTTTATACTTTGGGTTCATTGGCGTAGAAAGCAGTGTATCTGAGGGACAGTTGGTATAAAATGAAAATTATCCAATTTCGAATATGTAATCATGATGTTTTGGATTTGTGATATCTTACTGCTCAAAAAGTATTGATAAATGAATGCTTCCCTTTCATGAACGTTTGCTTATTTTCCCATCATTATTATGATAAATTTAATTTATATAAAATTATAAATATATATTAAATTAGATTTTATTCTGATTCAATCTCTTATTAGTATAAAGTACCCATCAACTTGTTGTGTAGCTGAATCAGAGAAAACAGATTGGGTATTTTATTTAATTGTAAGATGTGTGTTACGAGGTCATATGAATACCTTATAGCAACATGAAAATGACTAATAGTGGATAATTGGAATGCTCATTTTACTATTTATTCAAAAGTCTTAAAAATAGAAGTAGATTCTGTACATAAATTGGTTAATAAAGAGTAACATAAGTAGTGCTTCAATTACATTACTGAGAAATGTGTCAGATCTTTTAATTACCTTATTAAAATTTTGCTACACCAAGTAAGCAAGGAAACAATTAAATTCAAAATGAATATGTTCAATACATCATCTTGGATACTAAAGAGGAAGTGGCTCCAATTAAGTTACACATATGTAGAATAAAATGTATATTGTATAATGAACACATATAATTCATATAAATCATATTATCATACATAATATAAACTCAACATAAAAATATGACCATTCTATTATAAGTAAATATTCCTCAATCATTGATGGTTGAATAAAATAAGTTTTGTGAGCTCATTTCGAATCGTCGGCCCCTGCATGATGGATGTATAACGTTTTCCTAAATTGTACAATCTGATTTTAGTGTAAGCCCTAATAATTTCTTTTATCAAGAAAAAATGTGTTTTTCTGAGAATTTGTGAACTTTCAAATCAGGAAATAAATTGTATGCGTCGCCTAGAAAACATTTGTGAGATGGCCAAAACAAATTTTTTCAAAAAATCCTTTTCCTTAGGAAGTTTTTCATTATTTGCAGATAGTAAATTTCTTATAGAAATTTTTATAGAAGTTTTCTTGCAAATCAAAATTACTCCTGCAGAAGGAATTTGTAAACCACCTGCAAATAGAAACAGATAAAAATAATATTAATTTCATATAGCATATAGTATATTTACCTTTGTTTCGTCTATGCACTAACGAATATTGAAATTCTTCCTCTACTGACTTCATATCTGATGTTAAGGCATTCAAACATTCCACACAATGAAGAATTTTCTTCATCATTTTCACCACATACCCAGGTATGTAAACCACAATATTTCTTGAAACATCACTCAATCCAATAAAATTAGGAAGAACATCATAATCATGATCCTGCAAACATTGTGTTGAAGGGTCTAAATTATATTTCCTACAGAAAGAAATATCAAATGTTGACTCGTGAGGGATCATTGATTTTTCTGATTTAACAGTACTTGGCACTGTCAAAATGGAAGTGGAGTCTAGGATCCTACAATTTCCGCCCCGTCCTGAAATTTTGGAGTGCAGTAATAATCTCCTAAATGTCCGCATGAATTGCAACGATGAAGGATTATTGTTTCATCCATTCCTACTTCTGCAATAAATTTAAAAAAATGAATGTTTTGAAATGACAAGTTGTATTATTTTTATACCTTATTGAACAGAAAAAGATTTCCAAATGGTCTTGGCTACATTTGGAAGTTAATAGATATTTGAGAATACCACTTCTTACGAAGTCATCAAATATACCCATAACTGATGTAGCAGAAATAGCAAAACCAATAAAAGGTGTCTTCTTGGGTGTAAGATAGAGAGGTCGATCATTTAAATCGGTACACCTCAATAAATATTCAATGTAAGCCTTAAGGAATGGTATCCAGTAATCCTCGTTTTCCAATTTCATAGGGGATTTGTACTCTTTCATGAAAGCACTTTTGGAATTCAGGTCTATTGTTCTTATAAAGTGAACAGTTGCATTGCATCCATGAAATTTAGGAATTTGGCAGTCTCTATCCAAGAATTCGAGAGCAGTTGCTACACTACCACTCCTTGCTTGGGCAGCTAAGTTGACTTAATAATTTAAAGTGATGAATATATTTTTCAAGAAAGCTTATTCTACTTACTTTCATTTTCTGCTTGTGCCAGTTCATATGAGCAGACCTTAACTTGTTTGCAATGTAAAGGTTCTCCTCTTCTTGGAGATTATGAAGATCTTCAATGTATTTCCAGTTTATAATACTTCCTTCTGGATCTTTGAAACATTGTAAATTTGCAGTATTATTTCGTGCAAGCTTAAGCATATGACATGCATCCATTAAACAATATACCCTTTGAGTTTCATCACATGGATGGTTGAACCATGTCTTCAAATTATCGACGTCATGAAATTCACAACCTAATTCCTTAAGCATACTGAAATTCACTGAGGGTCCATCACAAG
This sequence comes from Micraspis discolor, assembly GCA_030674115.1. Classification (NCBI taxonomy): domain Eukaryota; kingdom Metazoa; phylum Arthropoda; class Insecta; order Coleoptera; family Coccinellidae; genus Micraspis; species Micraspis discolor. The sequence continues at coordinate 2,656 of JARTUT010002292.1, read as the reverse complement.
TAAGAGATCTCATCAAATAATCGAGAAAGACATTATCTGACAATATTAGCTTTTTCAATGCCATTCAAAGATTTGATTAGGAAATATGCTATTGGTAACTTCCAATGACTCTGGTGAGCTACAACCATTACCACTAATGCTTCAGTAGCAGGTTCTACAGTGTCATTGTCCAAAGATACACCAATATCTACATATCCCCATGTTCTCTCTCCATCAAATTCTACTTGTTTTTTAATAAACATCTCATCTAATAGAAGTGAACACAAAACTTGATGACCATTCAAGGCTGCTTCTTCAACTTTCAAATTCAAGGCGTTAAAAGCTGGATCGATATAACCTGGTTCACAATTAATATTACTGGTCCATTTTCTAATTGTTGATTGGTGAGGAAGTGCCAGTGCAAATTCTGAATGCACATGTTCATATGCCTTCGGGGAATAAAATTGTAGCATGGCAGCAAACTTTCTTAGGGGTGGAGGATAATTTTCATGTGTGACTGTCTGGTTCCTTATATTTTTCAAATATCTGGACATCAAAATACTGGGTACATTTTCGTAACTCTTCTCTATATATTCACATTGATCATTTGAATAATAATGCTCTTTCTTCAAATGATCCAAAACAACATTTAGGAGGTTACATTCCTATGGCGGCGTTTAACTTTTTATTTGCACCATATAGTTTTTTTCTGTAATAACCTATAGCGTCTTTGTAACTCCGAGTATTTAGATTTCAAAGTTTTTGGGGACATACTGTAAAATTAATTGTCTTTAATTAAATATATAATATTCACCATTTCAAGAATTCATCAAAATTAAAGATTCAGATTAAAAAATTCAAATTATGTAAAATTCAATATACCTATAGCTATGAAACATTTTTATTTGTTGATTGACACGTCTCCTTTTTACTACTATCAGTACTAGTGCTAGTTCCAGAGCTCTCCAGTTTTCAACTAGGTGTACGGCTAAAATAATAGATTTATGAAAGTCCATTTTAAAATATCTTTAGTTCAACACTTGTGAAGGAAACAAACTCTTACCATAATTTCCTTTTTGGCACCTTGTTGAATACGACGTACAGTTGAAGATTGAGTTGTTGCCTCAAAAGTGCATGATGGTCCAGTGTCTGCTGATGGCTCATCTGATTCATTTTTACCCAAAAATAAGCTAGGAACAGCATCTGGTCTCAATATACTTCGACCTTTTCGCTTATTTTTAAATCTTTGGAAAATAATATCTTTGTCAGTGAAATGTACAGAGCATATCAATTTCTTAGATAAATCTATAGCTTCACAATCTATACTCAGTATATCAGTCCAAACTGTCCTCATATCAACTGATTTTGGGAAACTGAAAAGAATCATATTACTGTGAAAAGTAAACAACACGCCACTGAGCAAATAAACAATGCCATGCGGTATGATCAGTCGGATAATTTCAATAAAAACTTTCGTATAAAATGATATTCCCCCGACCTTCTTTGTTTTATAGTTTTTACACGTTTTAACAATACAAGACATATTGAAAGTATCGAAGTATCTATCAGCACAATGTAAAATTCGAGCAATTTCTAACTCACCTGACAAGTATGTCAACCTGGAACAGCTGACTTCCAAAGTATAAAAATGGCCGAAATTTGACATAAGAATTTAGCCTTGAATTTTGGATGCGCAGTGGTCAAAACGTATTCTTCCCACTCTATATCTCTGGGTTTTTATCATGCCAATGCTCCGATATCACATGTTTGCGTTCGCGAAATCATCAGGCATCAGCTGGAAATGTGTGAGATGTCGTGGCGCTAGTCCAGTGGCGGCGATCATTGGGGGCTCGGAGCTGGTTGCCGATGAAGTGAACACATCGGTGAGTTGCCGGCAGGCTTTTCCTTACTTCAACTAGTCAATTCCATTAAGGCCGATATCAGTTTATTGAGAAAGGGATTAAGAGATCTGCAAATATCTGTCATATTCTGCTCAGATAAGGTTACTGAGTTCGATTGTCCAAGGTTGACAAAATCGCAAAAATGCCGATGATCTTAGGTCCGAGAATGATTTGTTGAAGCGTGAAATTGCAGCTGTAAAGGATCGGTTGGACAAAGTTGAGCAAAGCTCTCTCGGAATAATAATATTGAGATTATGAACATTCCTGAGTAGAAGAACGAGAATCTTAATGTTATCCTGAAAAAGATATATGATTGTCTCGGCCACCCGATCCCTACCAACGCTATTACATCCATTGCTCGAGTGCCTACAAAGGTGGAAAATCTACCGAAGAATATGGTTGTTAAATTTTCGAGCCAACTACACAGGGATGGTTTTCTTTCTGCAGCAAGGGCTAAACGTGCTGAACCTGGTGGTAGAGCTGGCTTCTAAGTGGATGGCCTTTCGGATAAATTCTTCATAAACGAACACCTGACAACAAGAAATGAAATTCTCATCAGATCTGCCCGTGTCTTGGCGAAGGAGAAAAATTTTAAGTTCGTCTGGGTTCAGAATGGCAATATTTTGGTCCTCAAAAGCGAGACTGCTAGAATAGTGCATATACAAGGTGAAAAAAGATTTACATAAAAACTTAGTAATGACAATTTTTAACCTTTTCTTAGACCACACCACAAAAATTCTGAGTCTACAAGATGGCTTTACACGTTTTTACCAGAA
>JARTUT010000987.1:0-69273 GCA_030674115.1 Micraspis discolor | reverse complement strand
ACATCTTTTATCAACAAGAATTCGGAATGGCCATGGGTTCACCACTATCACCAATTTTAGCTGATTTATATATGGAAATTTTCGAACAGAAGTCATTAGAAAAATATGTACTTAAACCCAAACTGTGGAAAGACAGAAGCTTCTACGAGTACTAGACAGCGACAAATCCAGGTTGGTCCAACATGCTGTAGATGAGAATCATCGTATAAAATGGGATGAAGCATCAATAATATCCAAAGAAGAGAAACTTTCAAGAAGAAAAATCAAAGAAGCAGCATTTATGAAAATAACACCTGATTCCATAAGTGCTCCATCTATAGATCTGCCAGAAGTTTGGACGCCGATAGTTCGATCCAACTTAAAAAGATCATCATATCACAGATGAGTATATAACATCGTTCATTTTTCTTTCATGACTTCTGTCAATATTTACGTTTTGAAAATTGATAATTTTCAAAAGGTTTCTTACTTTTCTCCTTGATAAAGGTAGAAGAGGTCTATCGAAACGTCGGAAAACATTACATCCACAATAGATGATGGTAATAGCCCAAACAATCATTCAACACGAGCTCCATCATCAACAATATCTCGTCATCAACATTGAAATATCCTCATTTTGTATGATATCATCGATTTTCATCATATCATATGTAAATTACAACGATGATTGCATTCAGAGCCATGATCGGTCGCTATGACTTAACAATTGTGTTTGACTACTTCATTCGAAATCAATTTCGGTGAAGATAATTTTCGAAGTATAAATGCCCAGAAAAGAAATCCTAAAAACACTACGCGAAATCATATATACGTGTAGGGAGAAACATGGATATTTGAACGAACATAGAAGCGCACAGTCGTGACAGGATGTTAGTCGACACATCAAAAAAATATGCCAATATCACAAAAGAGTAGGACAGAGATAGTATTTTATATAACCTTCACTCCGTGCAATCAGTTTTTTCACGTCTCCAATTTCTAACACAGCAAATCGTTTCAATCTCCTTTATTGCATTGGTGTCCTTTATTCAGATTTTTCTGCATCTTCAACTTATTCAATGGGTTCCACATATTTCTCTGACGTTAATACATTATAATGAGATGACTTTTCACTTTCACTTTGTAAAATTTCTGTCAAAAACTTTTCCCTCCATTGTTTTTGATCCGCTTGTCGACTTGTCGTAGGTTCATTCATACTGAATGAACTGAAGAGGAAAACTTTAGAATGTAGCGTAATGCTTAAACTTTTAATTTGCAAAACTACAGTCTTTAACTAAATACGGTTTTAGGTGCTGGGCGCTCGGGGCGTATCCGTTATGCACTGCTAGCACGTAGACGCTAAATGCGTTAACAACAATGCGACAAATGACGAGTGAGGAGCAGCGCGAGACGTTCGGAATATTCCGACCCCGCTACATTTGTTTATTGTTTAGACTAGGCCATACCAGTTTATCCTAGAGCGTGCGTATTGATATTAGGATCAACTAGTTTGGCCTAGCCTAAACTAGTCCGTCCTATCGAGCTTAGGACAAATCAGTTTGTACCAGGCTATACTAGTTAATCTATCGCGTATAGGAAGAACTAGTTGAGCCTAGGCAAAAGTAGTTTATCCTGAAATCGGGTTTGGCCGGTAACACATAACACTACCATCAGATCTACACCTGTTCATTGGTTATCAGTTTTGTCTAACATTGTCCCTCCCCATATTCGCAGACAGACTGCAGCTCTGCATTCTTGAAATAAATATCATTCTTTTCCCAATTTATTCCCAATTATTTCATATATTCCTCAAAATAAAATTCCCAGATTGAAGTCAAGTAAACCATTATGGCATAATACATTCTTCAATATGAGAATAAGTGATAAAGAATTATGGAAGACTGAGTGGAACTCATACGAAATGTTCAATGAGTATCTCGTTTCTGATCCTTCTGAAAAAGTTCCTGTTTTGATATTCCAAGAAAAATTTGGACAGTTCTTAATCGTTTGAGAACAGGTCATGATCGTACAAACAGCATGCTTTTTAGATGGAACTCAGTTCCTAGCGCAAGTTATGAATGTGGAGAAGCAGAAGAAACAATACCTCATCTCATCAATAGTTGTCCCATATATAAATATCAAGATGGCTTTAGGGCTATTCATGATGTTTCCGACACTTTATTGAAATGGGTTATGAATTTCAAACGAATATGATACGTATGTTTGTTATTTAGTTTTTTTTTCTGCTTTCGTCTTTTCATTTCCAGATTCGATGTGAGCAACTTGAAGAAGTCTCTGTCTCCATCAATAGAAGACCACTCTTGAAGAAAGAAGTCCCTAAAATATATTTCAGCTTATTTTTGTATTTTCACACTTAGACGGGGAGCCAGGGTTTTTATTACTGGGTTTTTTCCCTAGGCTTTTATGCCATACGCCGAATTGTATGACACCCCGTCACTTACCCCTGATCAATATGCTTTATCGTTTGCTAACTGAATATTGTCAGCCAAAAGTTCAAAAGAATATATATATAAAAAAAAGGATACCAAATACTATCTGAAATTCGATTCATCATATTTTGTCATAGCTTTCAATAAAAAAATGATTATCAGCGGAGGAAACAGTATTTCGGGTTTATTGAAAAAAGAGGATTTTTAAGTTGGTGTGCGATAGGAGAGTTTCTTATTCACATGTCAGCAGAGAAAATATATGTTACGAATATAGAGGTATCAATATGAATTTGTTTCTTATACTGAACGACTAGAAAATTTTAAGTTGAGTATATACAAAATGAGTTCAGTATGTACCATATTGTTGTTGTCCCGAGTTGCCGAAACATAATACATTCAGGATTCTAAGTCGTACTGCCACTACGAATATTCAACGTTGAATATTAACTGCGAAAATACATTGAAATTTTATATAAAGAAAAATGATTCCTCCTAACCATATATATTATTTGGAATGGTACAATTGGAACAGTCCTCCAAAATTCCTCTGTACTTATAAATACTTATTCAGTACTACTCATTTAAAACTTTCAATTATAGTCAACTTCACTAGTCAACACTGGTATTGCCAGAAATCGTAGTATGAATAGTGGCCCCCGTAGTGCCATATCCATTGAATAGTATCGAAATACTATGTGCCCTGTATTATTCATCGTTCAAAGTCATCCCATTATAAAGCTGAAGCATATCTGACTGCGCAGAAAATCAAACACGAAAACTATAAAATGAAGCATTCAACCTTATTAACACTCAGCCCTAATGAAATTAGGAAAGTTTGCGAATGGTTTGAAAGCAAGAACGTATAATTAGGGATAAAGAGATCCCGGCGCATTGAATAAATCCGTGGAGGAGAGAGATCTAGTTCAGTTAAAAAGCACCCTCGAGGCATATAATTCGATTGCTCGGTCCGTTGGTCAAAGATGAATTATTCCAAACGCGGGAGAGAAGAAGAAATTTACGAAGTTCTGGCAAACGACACGGCAGGATGAGTTTATAGATCCTCTGCATCCTGAAATGATGCTGGAGCTTTGGTGACCAAAGAATGAAAATTGTAGCCACTTGAAGAATCGTGGGGTCACTTTCGCATTATTCTCTAGCTCTGTCAGAAAAAGTGATTTAGAATAATTCGCACTTGTTTGTTGAAAGATCTTGGGTACTCTAATAAAGCTGGTTAATATGTTATTGGTTGATGTACTAAATGCAATAACGTTTCAATGTACTTTGTCCATTATTCTCGTTTCTGTCCGTCCGTTTGCAAGATAAGGTCCTAACGGAATGAGCGAAACACCTGAAATTCTCAGGCTGGGTATGAAGAATGAGTCTGTTATCCGGATAGATAGACTCAATAATTTCTGATTAATTTGATTTTATTTTATTTTACACCTTCTGATATCTGATAGAGCAAGAGCCCGTGAGTGCCAGACCTTCGGATTTTTATAAAAGCTAAAAATTTTTCTATGTGTGTCCCTAGTACAGGTAAGAATGATCCCCACCCATGAAGCTGAGGCAGCGGTGGCTTTGGCCCCACAGATGTACGTTACAGCTAGTGTGGCTATTGCAGAGATTCCTATCACAATGGTTATAGCAAGACGGTATGAAAAATGTCTCCAGATATGTGAATTTGGTTCCTCTTCGTTCATAATAATCTTTGTTAAATTTGCAGTGATGTTGTCCTTGCTGTCTCGGGATCGATGAGGTTTTCGTTGAAATGATTCGAGTTACCTTGCCATAAGATCAATGGGATAGGCTTGCTGAAAATCGTTGTTGATTTCATCTCATTCGTGAATCTCGCTCGAAGAATTATATTTACTTTCTGAGTAGACAGTATGATCCTATGTGAATTGTGTAGTGCGCTGTTGCGTTTTTAGTATTGGCTAGGCACATGGCTCAGCATATGAGTCCTAGCAGCTGGAGTCGACTGATGTCATCTCATGGCCGCCGTTTTGGTCATATATTATCCCTTCATACGCCCCCGCTTTTTGCGAGAGTGCGTAATCCTTAGGGTCATCATTGCCATTTAACCGAAATTACCCGATGTGGGGAGCGGTCTCCCCACACTAAGTTTTCGGGGGCGCCTTGAGCCAGTATCGGCCCAAGATTGAAATGTTCATAATTGGTTTGGTATATCGCTTATGCTTTTAATTTTGAATCTGATTTGTTTGAATTAGACTGTTAGTTTAGATTTCGGATTTAAAGTGAAATGAGATGAAATGAGATTGGAATTTTGTTATTTGCTTATCCACAATATGAAAAAATTTCAGAGGCTACTGCCCCTGATCTTTGACCGTTTATCTGTAGTATTTAGGCCAATTATGTGTTTCTGTCAATCTTGGCCCGGTACTGATCAATCTGATCGCGGTACGCGGGACATTTGTTACTATTGGCCGGATGTCTGAAATCCGGCCATTTTCTAGTTTTGCAATTGATACATTCCGGCATCTCTTGCTTCTTTTCGCAGTCCGCGTACGAATGTCCTTTGCCGGAGCAATGGGGACATGTGGACTCTTTCAAGCTTAGCTGAGCCTTAGCTGGCTTGGCACTTATAGCATCTCTTGATGCTATAGTGCTCATGCGCTCGGTGGGAGGACATAGTGAAGTATGCCCTCCCTTGTTTTATAATGGGTCGGGCTAGTTGCTGAGGGCAACTAACCACGATTCTGCCCCTATTGGACGAGGTCGGGTATGGGTAGACGACCTTCGTCCTTTTTCGTATGTCTTTACCGCGTTTACGTTCTCGGAAAGATTTTTCTTGATAAGTAGATCCACGATCTCCTCGTCAGCTGAACCCTTGCTGAAGTCGTGGATCATTATCCGCGGCATAAGTTGTTTCGGAGTCGAGCAATCAATTTTGCCCTTCTCCAAAGCAGCGATTACAGACTTTCGTTCCAGTTCTGAGGGAACTGTGATTTGAATTGCACCGGACTTGAGCTTTAAAGATCTACTTATTTTCGAGCGCGGCGCGTGCGTCTTAATGGCGAGGGCAACTGTAATTCTATAGAAAGTTGTTGCCCTTCCTTCGGCTGCTTTACATAAATCACGAGGCCGGGGCTTCGGACTATGTGCGGTTTCGGTAATGGTTTGGGGATTGCGGGCGCCACAGAAGCATAAGACCTCTGCTTTGGCGCGCTTTCCCCTACGCAACTTTGAGAGTTGAGGAACAGGCTTTTCAGCTGGTGCCTCTCCTCTAAGCGCCCCTCTAATCTGGAGATGGCCACTTGTGAATTGGCTATTCGCCGCTACATTTCGTGGAACACCTTCATGATTGAGGTGGTCGCTGTCTTCCCGATTTTATTGGTCGGGTCGGACATGAACTCTAGGAGTCCATTTTGAATGTCCGTGAGGGACATTCCTGTAAGGTCACCCTCAACAGAAATTGGTCCCTCCTTTCCTTCTCCGGGAAGGGGATGGAGATCCACCTGCTCCTGCCTCGCGGCAACAGAGGAAATCGGCAAAAGACGCACTCTTCTGACGCCGCTTTCCTTTTCAGGGACCTCATCAGAGCTTGCCTCGGCCTTACTCCCCTGCTGAGCAGGTGGGGTGTCTTTTGCGGCTCGCCCATTGGGCGACTTTTTCGTCGACGGAGGGCTCGTAGGCCCCTCTTTCGCGGCGCGCCCTGTGGGCGTCTTTGTCGTCGACTTTATTGGCTTGATTTTGCTAGTAGCTTTAGCACCTGCCTTGACCCTAGATGCAGTCAAGGAGGTGGTTCTCCCAGTCGCCAGATTTCGACCTGAGGGAGCCTGAGATGCACTCTCCTCCTACCGGCCCTGCATTTCCGTTTGCTGGAGCTTTAATTCTACAGTTTTATTTGCCATTAAACCATACTTTGCGGCTAACTTAGCTTTCTCCACTGACAGACGTTTTCCCGTCCATCAGAAGGTACTTAAGCCCCCCCACCACGACAAGGTGTTAGCTCTTGGGAGGGATTGGGTAGGCACAGGCTCAGCATATACCTTTCAAGGAGCTGGAGTCAACATCAGTTAACTCATGGCTCCCAGATTTTTGGCATACGTTTCTACTCGTACGCCCCAACTAAGTTGGGTTAGCGTAGTCATTGTAGGTTTCATCATTGCCTAAAAATTTTCGCGGCAGTGTGGGAACTGTTTCCCTAAAGTTCGGCGTACATGAGTCTGCACGAACTAATAATTGACAGAATAATTGGTCGATTTAATGGTTTTGAATTCTTAATTTGAAATTTAGATTTCGAAGTTATACTTTTAAGGGAATTTAAATTATTTGATTTGACAATGATTGTTTACTTATGATCAACTTTATATTATTTATTTAGGATAAGATAAAACTTAGTTTATTATTAGAAAAGTTTTTATTTCGGAAAGATTTTTAATTTTTGTTCTTATTTAATTGAGATTTGTGTTCGAAGAAACCATAGATATTTCAGTTATTTCCATTTTCTTTGTTTTCTAGAAATTTACTTTGACTAAGGAATCATTGATTGTTCCTTTCGAGATAAATGTGCTTAATTATAGCTTCTGCCACTGAAGATGTGAAGCGGTATCGCTTCACCGTGGTCAGGAGTTCATGATTTGAGTCAGAGTATTGAGACAGTCTTGAAGACAAATCGCATTGGAATTGCTGTCTCTGAGTTTGATATCTGGGGCAATGAAATAGGACGTGCGTTGAGGTTTCGTCAGAACCGCACGCGCAACCGGGAGCTTTCCGCCAGGTTGAGCCTGTGTAAATTGGCTTTAAAGGGCCATGACCGGTAATTATACACGTCAAGTGATAATTTGGTCTGAAATATCCATGGGTCAACGCAAAGTTGACTCAGGGGTATCCATTGGTGGGTACCTCTTCCTGTATCCTCTGAGTCCCATCGCGACTGCCAGATTTCGATTAAGTGATCATTGAGATCACGGATGTATCTTCTGATAATACTCTTGGCCATTGTTGTGTTAATGTCTATGGCCGGGAAAGCTTTGCCTTGGTATTCGAACGTTATTCCTCTCCTAAAGTGGTACCTTGCTGTCGCCTGGACAGCTGCTGGAGTCCAATGGTATCATGCCTGTCAGAACCTCTAGTGCCGTAGTTGCAACGGTCCTGCAGGCTGTGGACATGAGTAAAGGATTGATCTGTGGCAAGCCATCAGATGCCTTTTGACATGACTGTTTTCTACCCTGTGTACCCACACAGAACTTGCGTAAGTACAACAGGTTTGTAAACAGCCCTGTAATAAATTCGCATCATCTCACGACCAATACCTCCGGAAGTTCTGGTAAGTCTTCTAAACTTTTGGTTTAGCGTGACCACCTTATCCCGGATATATTTAGTATGTGGGATGAAGGTAAGACCTGAGTCCAGGATCACTCCCAGGTAGGTAGTTTGCTCTTCCCACCTTAGTGTTCCTGTTGCCAAGCGCACTGTTGGTGGGCGAGTTGAGCACAACTTACCCTTCAGTAAGACAGCATGTGTCTTCTTCAGGGATAGGGAGAGTTTGTTTTGCTCTAGCCAAGTCTCAGTGACTGTGACTAGGTGTTGCAAAGCATTCTCTATTTCCCGCCTACTTTTGGCTCGTATGAGGATAGCCAAGTCATCCGCAAAAGCTAGGGATAACCCAGGCTCCGTTGACAACAAGGCCAGTAGCTCATCAAAAAGGAGATTCCACAGGAATGGTCCCAAGACGGATCCCTGCGGGCACCCCCTATTGACTGCCCTCCTGACACATATTCCACTTTGTTCAAAGTAAATGTATCTTTCAGACAGGTACGATGCAATTAATTTAATATATGGTGACCGGGGTATTGCCAGCCGGAGCCGGCGTATAACCGCTTGCCACCACATATTGTCAAAGGCACCATCTATGTCCGCGAACAGTCCAGCCACGTATGGTAGTTCTGATTCTTGGGCATATTTGACGACTTTTCTGATAGCGTCCTCAGTAGACTTTCCAGGGCGGAAACCGTACTGGCTTTCCGCTTCCTGGCCTGAGGATTTATTTAGGGCAGTGATCCTTGGTAGAAGGAGACGTTCGAATAGTTTTCCCATTTCATTGAGCAGACAAACAGGCCTGAACGATTTTGGGTCGTCCGTTGGCTTGTTTGCTGCTTTGAGTATTAGACATATCTTTCCAACTTTCCAACCTTTTGGAAAGTAGTTGAATTTAAGCAGACATTGTATAGTTCCAACAGTAGATCCGGTTGAGCGGCGTGGACTCTCTTCAGGATTGCTCCTGAGATAGAGTCCGGCCCGGAGCACACGAGTTTCTAACTAGACTCAACGCATTTTTTTATTTCGTTCGCATCAAATGGAGTTGATGCATGAGCAGAGGGCTCTAGCTCAGCTTCGCGGTTTTCACCGCGTACTTGTGACTGTGCGGGGGAGTCCGTCTGGACATGGTCCATAGGTATGAGTCGGTCGAGAATGGCCCCAATTGAGGCCTCCAACGTCGTCGTATACTCCTTCCGTTACTTTAATCGACGAGATTACGGGTGGCGCCCGGACACGTTCCGTTACCACCCTGTAAGCCGTCGACCAGGGACTCTTACTGGTTTCTATTCCGAGGAATGTCCTCCAGTGTTCTAACTTGGCCTTTCTGATCGCAGCGACATATTTTGTGTTTGCGTTCCTTGATTCGGCAGCCATCTGCTCCAGTATATCCTCAGGATGCCGGCTAGCCCGGGCCCTCCTGTATCTTTTTCGCTTTCTGTTTAGGTCGCTCTTCAGCGCCCGTAGTTCCTGCGACCACCAACCTACCTTATGCTTAGCACGTGTGGTTGATGGCATCGACTTAGCAGCCGATTGGTAAATCGTATCGGTTATCCTCGATACTAATCGGTCGATGTCCCTCGTGCTTTGAGCAGAGAAGTCCAAGTTAGTGAGCCGCCTATCAAGTTCGGCGTCAAAAAGTTCCCAATCCGCATTCCCAGTGAGGAATTTGGGTTGGTGCAGTGTCACCGGATTCTGAGTTGAAGAATTTGGACCTTGAATTTGGAAAATTATTGCTCTATGATCACTGGTCAGCCAGCCTTCTTTCACTGACCAGTTTTCTACTAACCCTGTGTTTGGGGTTGACAACGTTATGTCTATATTAGACTCTCCATTAGGACTGGAAAAGTCTTTGGGCCATCATGATTATTATTGTGAATGATTAAGTCAAATTGAGAAACAAGATCCTCTATTTGGGCTCCTTTGTCATCTCTCGTTTCTGAGTACCAGATCGGAGATTTGGCATTGGAGTCCATACAGATTATTATTTTTGAGTTTTGATAGTCAAGCTTGTTCAGAATTTCTTCCAGCTTGACTAGGTAATCGAGAATATCAAGAGAGAATTGGCAGTAAACACTTATCAGATACAGAGTGTCTCTTCCTAGTGTTACTGCCATGACCGCTATATGAGTGGTCGAAAGGTGGTTTAAGTTAAGCACGTTTATCTCCTTATTAAATATTGCAAATAAAGCCATAGGGGTCTCTCCACTTGAGATGATTCTTGTAGAGAGTCCTAGGCCTTTTACCCCACCAAAAGCATGGTAGGGTTCTTGAATTGCTACTATATCTATGCTTTCTTCTTCCACAATTTTAGATATTTCAGAGGCAACTGCCTCTGACCTTTGGGCATTGATCTGCAAAATTTTGAGACCTATGTTCTGTCAATTTTAGCTCGGTAAAGCTCCACTTGTTCGCGATGTAGACCGTACAGCGAGCGCTATTGGCCGGATGGTTGAATTCCGGCCGTTTTCGATTTTTACAATTCTGAGCATTGCGGTTGCTCTTTCCGTTTAGTGCACTCTTTAAAGGTATGTCCCTTGCCTGAGCAGTGAGCATACCGGTTCCTTAAATCTACAGACACTTGAAGAGTGTCCATAGCCCTAACAGTTATAGCATCTCCTTATACTGAAGTGCTCGTGTGCTCGATGGGAGGTCATTGCAAAATATGCCCTCCCTTGTTTTAATATTTGCCGTGAGAGCTGCTGAGGGCAGCATACAATAATTTTGCCAGATTTAGACGTGGTCGGGTAGCGGTAAATGATCCTCGTCTTTTTCTTTATTTCGTCTGCGTCGATGCCTTCGGGTAAATTTTTCGCGACGAGTGTTTCCACGATGTCTTCGTCAGTTGAACCCTTACTGACATCGTGGATAAGTAAGCGTGGTAGTATCTTCTTCGGAGACGAACAACCAAGGTTATTCTTTTCCAAAGCGTCTACTACCCTTTTGCGTTCCGGTTCCGTGGGTACAGTAAGAATAATGGTCCCGGATTTTAATTTGACACTACTTTTAATTTTTGCTCTCGGCGCGTCAGTTTTAAGAACTTGGGCAATACGTTCTAGATTGGAATTTTCATGCGGTTTGATGTAAATTTTTGATCCCGCATTCCGTTTTGGATTTGGTTTCAGATTTACATTATTATTTTTAGGGGGAGCGGCCGCAACAGAAGCCCAGGACCTCTGTGTTGGCGCGCTTTCCCCAGCGATCGTTTGCGAGGAAAGGAGGCTTTTCAGCTGTTCCCTTTCCTCAAGGCGCCCCTGCAACTTGGAGATGACCATGTCTGAATCGGCTATACGCCTCTCCATCTCATGGAACACCTTCATAATCGAGGTGGTCGCCTTTTTTCCGACTTTGTTTGTCGGGTCAGACATGAACTCAATGAGTTCATTTTTAATGTCTGTGAGGGACATCATTGTGAGGTCACCCTCAACAGAGCTAGGTCCCTCCTTTCCGTCCCCAAGAGGGGGATGGAGGCTGTCCACCTGCTCGTGCCTTACGGCAACAGTGGAAGTCGACAAAAGGCGCACTCTTCTGACGCCGGTTTCCTTTTCAGGGACCTCATCAGAGCTTGCCTCTGCCTTCTTCTCCTGCTGAGCAGGTGGTCTATCTTCTGCGGCGCGCCCATTGGGCGACTTTTTTGTCGACGGAGGGCTCGTAGTCCCCTCTTTTGCGGCGCGCCCTGTGGGCGTCTTTGTCGTCGACTTATAGGACTTAGTTTTGCTAGTAGCTTTAGCACCTGCCTTGACCCTAGATGCAGTCAAGGAGGTGGTTCTCCCAGTCGCCAGATTTCGACCTGAGGGAGCCTGAGATGCACTCTCCTCCTACCGGCCCTGCATTTCCGTTTGCTGGAGCTTTAATTCTACAGTTTTATTTGCCATTAAACCATACTTTGCGGCTAACTTAGCTTTCTCCACTGACAGACGTTTTCCCGTCCATCAGAAGGTACTTAAGCCCCCACCACGACAAGGTGTTAGCTCTTGGGAGGGATTGGGTAGGCACAGTTACGTTTCCTGTAAAACTACATTCTTGGAGAACATTGAAACTGACCCGCTCAATATTATCACTCTTCCTTGTAACAGCTTCCGCCAAGTTAAAATATAACCATTACGACTAGGCAGGACCAGATTCACACACGCGTTTCTGTTAAATAGAGAAGGCCCTCAAGTATGCCAAGAATGAAACGTAACAACTAACCTCAACCATCTTTCTTTGAACTGCCCAAGATACCAATCACTACGTGAACAAACTGAAATGAAGAACTCACCATGTTAATGCTAGGATAAGAAAATTACAAACTTGCCGTTAAGATTGCTTTTCTACAAACTACCAACATGATTGATTCGTTACCATTTTTTTTTACGCCATTGCATACTTGTACAAATAAAATAGATCTAATCTAATTGTACTGTAGGGCTAATGATCTTTGAGATCGAAACACAATAAACTTAAATTGAAAAACAAATATTTTTTTTATTACAGATTCACTTCATTATGTTCAGGAAAAACGCTTTCATTCGAAACGGTCTTCTTCCAATTTAATACACCCAGGGAATCAATATCTTAATTGACCTTTGGCAATCTCGAAATCATGCACTGCTTCTCACGAATGCTTCAATCTGGAAAATCAAATGAAGAGGATCGAACCAAATCCGAGTTCGGATGAAGCCATCCTAACTCAGTGCTCTCGGGGCATCCAATAATGTCTTCTCATCAATAAGGTTTACGCAATTACGCATAATCTGTTTCAGAAATCTCGTCTCGGAAATCGGTAGATGTTTGAGCTGATAAATTGCTTTTTCGTAACACGTTTCTCCACTTTACGTGGCTACGATCTCCGTCCCGATTATTGATTTCTGAACCTGTTGTTTTGTAATAACCCAGTTGAGTGACTTGATCAATGAAAAGATGAGATTGGATTCATCAACTGATGAGTTAGCGAAGACAGATTAGGAAGAGTGTTGGAAGATTTTCGGTTTATCAACAGGACGTAGAATTATTCTTCGGCAATCTTGTATTCCTCTTGCTGCCAACATTTCAATAGACCTCTTCCATTGATCTCAAGGCAATTTCGTTTTTGAAAAGGCTGAAAATATTTGAGAGCTCCTGTATCTTTTTCGCTTTCTGTTTAGGTCGCTCTTCAGCGCCCGTAGTTCCTGCGACCACCAACCTACCTTATGCTTAGCACGTGTGGTTGATGGCATCGACTTAGCAGCCGATTGGTAAATCGTATCGGTTATCCTCGATACTAATCGGTCGATGTCCCTCGTGCTTTGAGCAGAGAAGTCCAAGTTAGTGAGCCGCCTATCAAGTTCGGCGTCAAAAAGTTCCCAATCCGCATTCCCAGTGAGGAATTTGGGTTGGTGCAGTGTCACCGGATTCTGAGTTGAAGAATTTGGACCTTGAATTTGGAAAATTATTGCTCTATGATCACTGGTCAGCCAGCCTTCTTTCACTGACCAGTTTTCTACTAACCCCGTGTTTGGGGTTGACAACGTTATGTCTATATTAGACTCTCCATTAGGACTGGAGAAAGTCTTTGGGCCATCATGATTATTATTGTGAATGATTAAGTCAAATTGAGAAACAAGATCCTCTATTTGGGCTCCTTTGTCATCTCTCGTTTCTGAGTACCAGATCGGAGATTTGGCATTGGAGTCCATACAGATTATTATTTTTGAGTTTTGATAGTCAAGCTTGTTCAGAATTTCTTCCAGCTTGACTAGGTAATCGAGAATATCAAGAGAGAATTGGCAGTAAACACTTATCAGATACAGAGTGTCTCTTCCTAGTGTTACTGCCATGACCGCTATATGAGTGGTCGAAAGGTGGTTTAAGTTAAGCACGTTTATCTCCTTATTAAATATTGCAAATAAAGCCATAGGGGTCTCTCCACTTGAGATGATTCTTGTAGAGAGTCCTAGGCCTTTTACCCCACCAAAAGCATGGTAGGGTTCTTGAATTGCTACTATATCTATGCTTTCTTCTTCCACAATTTTAGATATTTCAGAGGCAACTGCCTCTGACCTTTGGGCATTGATCTGCAAAATTTTGAGACCTATGTTCTGTCAATTTTAGCTCGGTACAGCTCCACTTGTTCGCGGTAGACCGTACAGCGAGCGCTATTGGCCGGATGGTTGAATTCCGGCCGTTTTCGATTTTTACAATTCGAGCATTGCGGTTGCTCTTTCCGTTTAGTGCACTCTTTAAAGGTATGTCCCTTGCCTGAGCAGTGAGAGCATACCGGTTCCTTAAATCTACAGACACTTGAAGAGTGTCCATAGCCCCTAACAGTTATAGCATCTCCTTATACTGAAGTGCTCGTGTGCTCGATGGGAGGTCATTGCAAAATATGCCTCCCTTGTTTTAATATTTGCCGTGAGAGCTGCTGAGGGGCAGCATACAATAATTTTGCCAGATTTAGACGTGGTCGGGTAGCGGTAAATGATCCTCGTCTTTTTCTTTATTTCGTCTGCGTCGATGCCTTCGGGTAAATTTTTCGCGACGAGTGTTTCCACGATGTCTTCGTCAGTTGAACCCTTACTGACATCGTGGATAAGTAAGCGTGGTAGTATCTTCTTCGGAGACGAACAACCAAGGTTATTCTTTTCCAAAGCGTCTACTACCCTTTTTGCGTTCCGGTTCCGTGGGTACAGTAAGAATAATGGTCCCGGATTTTAATTTGACACTACTTTTAATTTTTGCTCTCGGCGCGTCAGTTTTAAGAACTTGGGCAATACGTTCTAGATTGGAATTTTCATGCGGTTTGATGTAAATTTTTGATCCCGCATTCCGTTTTGGATTTGGTTTCAGATTTACATTATTATTTTTAGGAGCGGCCGCAACAGAAGCCCAGGACCTCTGTGTTGGCGCGCTTTCCCCAGCGATCGTTTGCGAGGAAAGGAGGCTTTTCAGCTGTTCCTTTCCTCAAGGCGCCCTGCAACTTGGAGATGACCATGTCTGAATCGGCTATACGCCTCTCCATCTCATGGAACACCTTCATAATCGAGGTGGTCGCCTTTTTCCGACTTTGTTTGTCGGGTCAGACATGAACTCAATGAGTTCATTTTTAATGTCTGTGAGGGACATCATTGTGAGGTCACCCTCAACAGAGCTAGGTCCCTCCTTTCCGTCCCCAAGAGGGGATGGAGGCTGTCCACCTGCTCGTGCCTTACGGCAACAGTGGAAGTCGACAAAGGCGCACTCTTCTGACGCCGGTTTCCTTTTCAGGGACCTCATCAGAGCTTGCCTCTGCCTTCTTCTCCTGCTGAGCAGGTGGTCTATCTTCTGCGGCGCGCCCATTGGGCGACTTTTTGTCGACGGAGGGCCTGTAGTCCCCTCTTTTGCGGCGCGCCCTGTGGGCGTCTTTGTCGTCGACTTATAGGACTTAGTTTTGCTAGTAGCTTTAGCACCTGCCTTGACCCTAGATGCAGTCAAGGAGGTGGTTCTCCCAGTCGCCAGATTTCGACCTGAGGGAGCCTGAGATGCACTCTCCTCCTACCGGCCCTGCATTTCCGTTTGCTGGAGCTTTAATTCTACAGTTTTATTTGCCATTAAACCATACTTTGCGGCTAACTTAGCTTTCTCCACTGACAGACGTTTTCCCGTCCATCAGAAGGTACTTAAGCCCCCCCACCACGACAAGGTGTTAGCTCTTGGGAGGGATTGGGTAGGCACAGTTACGTTTCCTGTAAAACTACATTCTTGGAGAACATTGAAACTGACCCGCTCAATATTATCACTCTTCCTTGTAACAGCTTCCGCCAAGTTAAAATATAACCATTACGACTAGGCAGGACCAGATTCACACACGCGTTTCTGTTAAATAGAGAAGGCCCTCAAGTATGCCAAGAATGAAACGTAACAACTAACCTCAACCATCTTTCTTTGAACTGCCCAAGATACCAATCACTACGTGAACAAACTGAAATGAAGAACTCACCATGTTAATGCTAGGATAAGAAAATTACAAACTTGCCGTTAAGATTGCTTTTCTACAAACTACCAACATGATTGATTCGTTACCATTTTTACGCCATTGCATACTTGTACAAATAAAATAGATCTAATCTAATTGTACTGTAGGGCTAATGATCTTTGAGATCGAAACACAATAAACTTAAATTGAAAAACAAATATTTTTTTATTACAGATTCACTTCATTATGTTCAGGAAAAACGCTTTCATTCGAAACGGTCTTCTTCCAATTTAATACACCCAGGGAATCAATATCTTAATTGACCTTTGGCAATCTCGAAATCATGCACTGCTTCTCACGAATGCTTCAATCTGGAAAATCAAATGAAGAGGATCGAACCAAATCCGAGTTCGGATGAAGCCATCCTAACTCAGTGCTCTCGGGGCATCCAATAATGTCTTCTCATCAATAAGGTTTACGCAATTACGCATAATCTGTTTCAGAAATCTCGTCTCGGAAATCGGTAGATGTTTGAGCTGATAAATTGCTTTTTCGTAACACGTTTCTCCACTTTACGTGGCTACGATCTCCGTCCCGATTATTGATTTCTGAACCTGTTGTTTTGTAATAACCCAGTTGAGTGACTTGATCAATGAAAAGATGAGATTGGATTCATCAACTGATGAGTTAGCGAAGACAGATTAGGAAGAGTGTTGGAAGATTTTCGGTTTATCAACAGGACGTAGAATTATTCTTCGGCAATCTTGTATTCCTCTTGCTGCCAACATTTCAATAGACCTCTTCCATTGATCTCAAGGCAATTACGTTTTTGAAAAGGCTGAAAATATTTGAGAGCTATCAAAATTCTATTTACTGTCAAGATAGTCAGAACTTTGAAACTAGATCAGATTTGTCCTTTCCTGTGGTTTTAAGACCTCGAGTTACTTCGGAAAGTCGGCTTACCAATTTCTGGTTACTGAATTGATGGAGCCCTTAAGTGTTCAAAAGTGATTTTTAATAATGCTGCGTCTTTGATTTTTCTTCTTGAAGTCTTCTCTTCTTTGGATATTATAGATGTATAAACTCACTTTCTTTGATTATTCCTATTTACATATTGGACCAACATCGATATATCGGTTTCTTACACTTTTGAAAGCTTTTCATGATCTTATATTTTTGCTCTCAAAAGGTGCTTGGCTCCATCGAAATATGAACATCCACATTTGCATGGTATATAATACATTTTTCGTTTTTTGGTTTTCATGATCAGGTTTAACTTTTGTTAAATTGGTTTGGATGGTGAACTTTCCTTTTTTTTTAAATATGAACCCACTAATTTCTTTAACAAATAAAATTCCTTTTTTTTTCTATTCAAAAATATACAATAATAGTAATTTATTAATCCTTTAGGACACAAAAAGGTGTATAGGACAAGTCAAGTACAAGAATATAAATCTGAAAATAATTTACATCAATTAATTACTAAGTTAAGGGATTAGATAGAAAGTATCTTTGAATCAACATTATTTTAATTTCTCTTTCGAACATTCGTGTGTTCGATGATTTTACATAACAAGGCATATGATTGTACAATTTTACACCTTGATACAACGGTTCGAAACTACGAGTCCGATGCTTTGGAACCAAGAGTACATGTTCTGTGATCATGCGAACTCGATAGTTTAACCCAATTAGTTTCGTTGTCCTTGGCGTAAAGGAGACACTTTAGTATGTATATATAAGGGAGAGACAGCAATTTATTGGCCACAAATAAAGGTCTGCATGATTGACGGCTGGACACACCAAAAATGAGACGTATTACCCTCTTCTGCGCCACAAAAACTCTACTGAAAGAAGTACAGCCTCCCCAAAGAAGAATATTGTAGGACAGGTAGCAATAAACAAGGCTGTAATATACATCGATCAGAGACCCAAGCGGTAAGGATGTTTTCAGTCTACTCAAGGCAAAAAATGATTTATATTATTTATTTTCTTGCATAAGGTGTCAACATGGGTCATCCAGCTGAGATTTCGATCCATATGGACACCTAGGAATTAAGTTTATAAGATGAATTTTTTATCAAACTATGAAAATCATCGAGTGTTCAATTTCCACATGACAAATCGGCCAGATGCCTTTGATGATCTATGAACTTTAGATAACTAAAATATTCAATGCCAGAGAGAAGAATTCGCAAGAATTCACTTCGGATGTACTCAGAGAGAACTTGATGAATTATGGAGCATTCGAAAAACCCTGTTAAAGAAATATAAAATTGCCGGACCGGAAAAAATATTCTCAAACGTTATTAGCTGAGTTACAGTGAATCCAAATATATCTTTCAGAAATATGAAACGTGAGACAGGTATTGTAAGATCGAGCACGTCGACTATTTTGAAAAAAAAATTCCATCCATATGAATATTGTAAAGTGTAAAGACTCCGCATGACCGATGGAATAATTTTCTGTATGGACAAAAATTTTTTAATTTTTAATGACAAATCATAAGTAAAGATAAAACTTATATAGAGGGTAATGGTATAATTAAAAGATATAACAGACATTATTGGGCATGTGAAAATCGTCGTGCGACAATGAATAATGGCAAACAACAAGGACGCTCTGATTTCAGTTTTTATATGGCTTTAAATTGGTAAGAAATATACTCTTCCCATATCTGAAATCTCTGAATAAGGAGAGATGCTGCGGTATATTGAGGCATCACATAGATCCATCTGTAGAAAATTTGCCATTTAATGACCCCCAAAATAGGTATTTACTGCAAGATGGCGCACCGTCACAAACACAAAAGCGGTGACCGATGGCTCAAATGAAAATTTTTCAACCAATTGTCTCGGAACTTCTGGCCCAGTAAGCTGTCCATCGGGGTCTCTGAAATAACGTTAGATTTTTTCTTCTGTCACATTTGAAAAACAAACATTCATAAATATAAAAATGGAAATTCAGAAATATTTAAAATTCATACCAAAAATGCGTTAAGGAATGTATTCAGTATACCGGTATAAAACGCTTTCTGTAACGTCAGAATAGGACAAAGAGTCTCGGTAAGAGTAAGTTTATTCAAGGTAGTATACAAAATGCATAAATATTTGTCAAAATCACAATCCTGTTGAAATCAAAACAACAAGTTGATATCAAAACAGCAAGTAGACTTGAATAACTGTAGTCCTGTAGACCTGTATAATGGGACACAGTAATTTTCCCTATTCCTAGTAGGATAAGAATGGTTTCCACCACGAAAACCCCTTATACCAGACTTACCACGGGCTTATATTAACAACTTTAGCACCAACATTGATGGAAGTGTCAGTTTCTGAAATCATCTAATATAATCCTATTGGCCTATTGGCCTTTTTTTGGACTTGTCTAGGGCCTTCGACAGTGTCAACCATGAGATACTTCTTGAGAAGTTATGTTCCTATGGTATTAGGGATTCACAGCTGTCACTCATGCGTAGTTACCTTGGCGATAGGGTGCAGCGGGTTTGCATTGACACTGGAAATGACATTCATGTGTCCAGGGATAAAATTTTAAATGTCGGAGTTCCGCAGGGTAGTGTCCTTGGGCCACTCTTATTCGTTATTTATATTAACGACCTACCATCGGTTTTTTCCCACTCGGATCTGTCTGCTCAAGAGCTTTTGTTGACGCGAATGCCCTGGTGCGAAACAAGAATTTAAAATCGGCTGTTGAAAGGACACAGGCTGTTTTTCAGAGAGTGAGTGAATGGTGTGATCAAAATCATCTATTTTTAAATGTTGATAAAACGGAATGTGTAATATTCAGAACTACTCGGTCCCAGGAAAATTATCCTGATGAATTTGAATTAAATCAGCGAACAGTCAATTATACGTTATCTACTAGGTTTTTAGGAGTTCAAATAGATTGTAATTTGAACTGGTGTGATCATGTTGACATACTTTGTAAGAAATTGAATGGTGTATTATATATGATACGCGTTATGTCTCGGCGAGTGGACGCAGAACTTTTGAGATCTGTTTACTTCGCGAATTTTGAACCACTTTTGAGGTATGGTGTTATCGTTTGGGGTGGGAGCTCCGAATGCGCCAGGCTATTTGTGCTTCAGAAATATGCCCTAAGGGCGATGATAGGGCTTAAATATCGTGATTCGTGTAGAGGCTGGTTTCATGGGCCACAAATTACTCACGTTTCCTGGATTGTATATTTTGGAGTGTATACTTTTCCTGAAAAAATATCCTCACTATTTCGAGGAGCATTTAAATAAAAATAATACAAGGCGTACTGTTCCTTTCCACTTTCCGAGACATAACATGGCATTGACTGAAAGAAATACGAAGTATATGTGCATTAGGCTTTTCAATGTTATACCTAAATCTGTTACCAGTTTAGTTCGATATAGTCATTTCAAATGTGAACTTATTAAGTTGGTTCTTAATGTGGAACCTTACTCAATTAAGGAATTCTTAGAATTTCCGTTCAAAACCTGAGCTTTATTGTTTTTTATGACGTATTCTCCTTTCTTTTTTTTGTGAAATGATTTTGAGAATAAAAAGTATTGTTATTGTTATTGTTATTGTTAATCCCTACAGTTCTCTCAATAGCCCATGTTTGCTGTAATACCACCCGCAGTCTGAATATTCACTCAAAACAGCTACAACGACCCCATACAAGTATCTCATAACGTAAATGAGACTCACAGAACGTAAACCGCCCTAAGGACCTCAATCGACACCGGGGAAGATAACTGTCTCAACACAAAAATGTTTCTTGCCAGCTCTGCACACAAATAATCCACATGAGCCCACCATGTGAGTTTTGTATCCAACTGTAAATCATAAAATTTCACACTTCTCACTTAAGTATTCTTCAATGGGAAAACAGAAACTATTCAGTTTTCTTTTTATTGACAGATAGTCTATTACCCGAGATCCACTTCGAGGCATCCGCCCTCATATCAGCGAATATTTCCCTCGAAATATTCATATCATTACATGAAACAGATATATTCGTATCGTCGGCAAATGAAACATCATGCACCAAGTCCATAAAATCTTGAAAGTCGTTTATATAAATTAGAAATACAATAGGTCCCCATATTGAAACTTGTGGTACTTCGATTGTATTTTATTGTGATCACTTATTATTAACGAATACTGTTTGTAATCGATCAAATAAAAATGATTGAACCAACAACTCCCACAAAAAATTAGGCGCACAGTCGAATGCCTGAATAAATTCTAAAAACAGCGACAAAGTATAGTCTCCCGACTCAAAACAATCTGGTAAAAACTGGTAAAAAAAAGATTGCATCGGTTGTCGATTTTTCTTCCTGAAACCGAATTGTAATGGTAAAAATCAGAACACCCCACAATCTGAACGTACATACCTTTTTTTAGGAACTATCTACAATCAAGAAATGGTCATAAATCTTCTGAATAAGTCAACGGAAAAGAAAAATATTTGTGCTGATTATGACGGAGTTTCTTTCAATCGAAAAAATGGGAATTCCGTAGATAAGACAGATGTAAATACGTCTGATAAGAATATTTATATTTCAGCAGGGAATACCCCATCTGTAGTCACATATGCCAATGCAGTATCGAAAGAGATTGTTATAAATACAGCTGGTCCGCAATCAGCTGCACAAAATCAAAATATTTTAAGTTCAAAGAAAACGAATACATTAAGGAATAGTGACGAAACTGTTGAGAATGCTAATATTGCTGCTCAGTGGACTCAGGTGACGCACAAGAAACCGAAACGTAAACCTGGTCGCGCTATAGTTGTGGGAGACTTTACGGGATCCACAACAGTACAGGGAATAGAGAAGATGAAACACCTGCATGTAACAAACCTTAAACCAGATACGACGGTTGAAGATCTAATGAAGTTTCTTTCTCAAAATTTTTCAAAAAATGTTAAATGTGAGAATTTAAAATCACGTTTCCCTGATTGTTATTCATCATTCAAGGTCTCAATTCCAACCAGTGAATATGAGAAAGCTCTTTTACCATCTAACTGGCCTCTACATGCCAGTGTACATCGTTTTTTCCGGCACAGGAGAGACAGCCTGAGTACAACATAGAGGTCAATAGTCGTACTTCAGTTAATAAGTTCAAAATTTTGCAAATTAATATACAGTGCATCTCCAATAAACTGAATACTTTACTTGTTCATTTGGAACACGAACAGCCAGATATCGTGAGCATTGTTGAACATTGGTGCGTCGATGAATCTATCAAACTTATGATTTTGCCAGGGTACGTTCAGGTTGCTTATTTTTGCCGGGCATCGTACAAAAATGGCGGATGTGTAATTTATGCGAGGGATGATCTGCGAGTCTCCAATATCAACCTGTCCCATTTATCTAAAGATAAGGATTGTGAATTGTGTGGTGTTAAGTTGTTGGCTGATGTTGAGAAAGTGGCAGTTATCAGTGTTTACAGGTCACCTTCAGGTAACTTGAATACGTTTTTGAAGAATCTCACCTACTCAGTGCAAGAGTGCCTAAATCAAACTAATGTAATATTCTTGTGCAGAGACATGAATCTCGATACAGTCTTGACTGTTTCAAGCTGAAAATAACTTAATTTGAACCTACAAGAGTATTTACAGATGTAACTGGTAGAACATATAGCTCTACGTTAGATTATATTTTAACTAATGTTAGCACTGAATCATATAAGATTAATGTTTATGAAGCTCACCTTGGAGATCATAGAGTAATTTCTCTTGAATATTATCACATGTCCAGAAATAAACGATCAGGTAATCAGGATAAGACACGTTACGTAAGGCACATATCTCCAGATAGTCTGGATAAACTTAGATTAAATATTCATAACACTAACTTTACGAACATGTGTGACCATACTGATGTAGATGTTTGTTTCAAAGAATTCATTGATATGATTAGTATTGCTCTCGATGAATGATGCCCACTTAAACGAATTCACGACACAAATAGATCTAAGAGTTGGATAACACCTGAAATAAAACAAACCAGTCTTCATTTAAAAAATTTGTTTTGGTTGCATTCCAATGTCAAATCACCAAACTCGCTGAAAATGTATAAAGCTGCAAAATCTGAATACACCGTACTACTTGAGCGTACAAAGCAAAAATATTATGGGCACCTTATGAGCAATTCAAGTAATAAAATCAAGACAACATGGTATCTTGTTAATTCGGAAATTGGTAAAATCAATAAATGTCATACTCAAATTTGCCTACTTCAAAACGGAATCTTGTATACTGATCCAACTTTAATAGCTGAGTCTTTCAGTGCATATTTTTCAACAATAACATCTAAGTTGCTTTTTGCCCATTTTGGGACATCTCTCTCTAATATATGTATAACCTCTAAAATGCAGACCTCCACTTTTTTCTGCTATCCTATATCGAAAGATGAAGTGGCTACAGTCATTAAATTGATGAAGAACAAGAAAAGTACGGGAACAGATTGTATTTCTTCCCGAATTTTGAAAGCTATTGGTGAATCTATTTCTGAGCACTTTGCTCACTTGATCAACATCTCCATATCTTCTGGAAGATTTCCAGAAATTTTAAAAAAGGCAACTGTTGTTCCTGTTCCAAAGAAGGGCGATCCTCACAATATAGTCAATTACCGACCAATATCTCTCCTTAGTTGTTTCTCCAAAGTATTCGAACGAATCATCCTTAATAGAATGTTTAATTTTCTGGTGAAATTCAATATCATCACCACTTCACAACATGGTTTCAGGCCCAAGTATTCTACCGAAACGGCAGCCTTTTCGTTCGTTCAAACAGCCTATAAAAAATTGGATGAAGGTTTACATGTTGCGGGAATATTTTTCGACCTGTCCGAGCTTTTGATTCATTGAATCTCTCATTTATGTCTGATGAACTGTATAACTTGGGTTGTCGGGGTATATTTTTAAATTGGTTGATGAGTTATTTAACTGATCGCAGAATGTCTGTCAAGGTCGGTGGTTCCGGGGAGTATGGCCTGGGTCTAGGGGTTCCTCAGGGCTCTGTGCTGGGGCCTTTATTCTTTATTTTGTTTATAAATGATTTGCCGGATCATGTTCTTGCTCATTTGATCATACTTTTCGCGGATGATTAATCATTTTTGGTAACTGCGGGGAGCTTTGGGGAGCTTGAGGACCTGATGGCCCTACTATTTCAAACGTTTACCACTTGGTGTCGTAGGAATAACTTGATAGTCAACATAGAAAAAACAGTATGCATTCATTTCAAACTGAAAAATTTCGGTGGAAAACGACCTGTCTTCACTTGTTGCGATTTCTGCCTGAAAGATAGGCGGGTTTTGCGTAGCGGATCTTCAACTTCCGCATCTGGGGATAATTCGAGTGGTTCTACCGCCACCTCATCGTTTAAATCCAACCAATTCCAGATGATAATAAGCAAATTAAGTCAGATTTCTGACGACATCTCAGAGATAAAATCCAACCAGCGTATCTCAATGTCGATCTATCCTTGAGGGACACACATCTGCTATCGCTGAGCACTCGACAGCCATCAGCCGTCACGAATCTATTATGTCGAAACATGAATCAGATATTCGTTCTTGCCTAACCAATATCAAATCCATCATGCATGATCAGTCAGAATTTAAGGAAAGCATATGTTCACTCGACACCAAAATAAATGAAATAGACACCAACGCCAATATCGATACCGCCAACCATTCCTCTCACGTTTCTCTCGATCATGACGAGGTACTGGACCGTGTACGACGATCTCACAATATACTGATTAAAGGTGTTCCCGAGGGTTCCAGGGCCGAAGACGATGCTACTGTGACTGGGTTATTGGATTGCGTTGAGACCGGTGCAAATTTGTCTAGGATTAATAGTATTCGAGTGGAAAAAAAAGGTCCTAGACCTAGACCCATCAAGGTATCCTTTACCAACCCATTTATGGTGTCCAAGATTCTTCGCAATAAGAAGGTGTTGGCGTCCAGCTCGGACTGGAGCAGTTTTTCAATTTCAGACGATGAAACACCTCGGCAAATTTCGGAGTTGCACAGTCTAAGGCGTGAGTTGAATTCCAGGAGGCGTGCCGGTGAGGAGGGTATCGACATTAAATATGTCAACGGCTTTCCCAGAATCGTCGTACTCAATAAAGATCACGCAAAAAACTAGATTCTGTACAGGTAGATTGGAGCATAGCGTATTCCAACGTTCAATCTCTGCATTCCAAATTGCTCGATGTTTCTTTATTCACCGCAAACTCTAGACCAACTTTCCTACTGGTCGCCGAATCCTGGCTCCACCCGGGGATCCCGGATGCCATTGTATCAATCCCTGGTTATTCCTTGTTCGGGAGTGATAGCGAGACAACCGTTGGTTTCGGCGGTGTGTGTGCCTATGTGCTCGACAGCGTTGTTCGTGACTTCAATATCAGTTATTCTTCAGTTTGTCTGCCCGGTATTGATAACCTATTCCTAAATATAACCTACCGCAAAAGCGAAATTTTAACTATCGTCTGTATTTACCGGCCTCGACCTGGCCCTGGCGACACTCAGTTGTGCAGCCTTTTGGGAAGTCTATCTACCACAAAAAAAAAATCTTGTTGTCGTCGGCGATTTCAATATGCCAGATGTCCGATGGCCACTGACTGACAGTAGAGAGTACAGTTCGCATTCGGGGATCTACATCGATGCTATAAGGGAAAACAACCTCATACAACTAGTTGACAAACCTACCCGTTTCCGGAGCGGCCAGAATCCATCCTTGCTCGACCTAATACTGGTGAACGATCCCGATCTCGTTGCTTTTCACGAACATCTGCCTCCCTTCGGAAAGTCAGACCATGCCACCCTTTCTTGTAGGGTCCAGCTCAGGGTCTCCATGTCAAACAAAGTGACTAAGCGTGTAAAACGCATTGATTATGAGCAGCTTGGTGCCAACTTGGCCGACCTAGATTGGCAGTTTTTGTTCCGCTCAGATGCTGACATCGAATCCATGTGATCTACATTCGTAGACAGGCTTTTACACGAGTGCGAGACCTGCACCACTTTCGTTTCCTCGACCTCTATTCCATCCAAGCCGTGGATCGACGGTAGCATCTTACGGATGGCGCGGAGGAAGAAATCACTATGGCAGCGTTATCTGCGAAGCGGGACGAGAGCTGACTATGCGGCCCATCGGAGTTACTCCGACACAATGAGAAACAGGATGAAAATGGCCAAATCCAAGTTTGAGTCCGATCTTGCATCGTCTAAGGACCGTAAAAAATTCTTCAAGTATGTTAGATCTAATCTCAACACAAAAGTGACCACTCCCCTAGTTAACAACCTACGGGGATGCCCCAGTGAGGACGCGACTGAGGCTGCCGAAACATTGGGTGAGACCTTCGCTGCCAACTTCGTTAATGAGCTGGATGCTTTGCTTGAAATGAGTCTTTCCGGCCAACCTGGCTGTTTGGATTATGTGGAGTTCACCCCGGGAAATGTGGAGGGGTTTCTTCTTTCTTTGAAAGTTTCTAGCGCTCCTGATTCTGATGGAATTTCTGCCCATATTCTCAAAAACTGTGCTGCTCCATTGTCCTTCCCACTATCGATGATTTTCACGAAATCGTTTGCTACGAGATCCCTGCCGAAGAGCTGGAGGGAGGCTCTGGTCACTCCAATCTTCAAAAAAGGCGACAAGCTCGATCCAAACAACTACAGACCAATAAGCCTGGTTCCGATAATATCAAAAATCTGCGAGAAAATTATCCATGAAAAGATTCTTGAATTTTCTCTGTCTAATGGAACCATACCAGATTGCCAGCATGGGTTCCTGCCAGGTCGGTCCGTGATCACCAACATGCTGTCGTGTACCAACGATGAGGAGCAGGATGCTTGATGCTCGTGTACCGGTGGAGGTTTTGTATCTCGACTTCTCAAAGGCCTTTGACCATGTGCCCCACCGACGTCTTCTCTTCAAGCTTGAGAACCTTGGGATTCGTGGTGATTTGCTCCGATGGATCGAAGCTTTTCTTTCCGATAGGACTTTTCGGGTCCGCGTCGGTGGCTCACTGTCTTCTGCAAGGAGGGTGGTGAGTGGCGTCCCGCAGGGTTCTGTTCTGGGCCCGCTCCTCTTTATATTGTACACGTCAGACCTGCCTTCAGTGGTAAAGTCGGCCTGCTCGTTGTTTGCCGACGATGCCAAAATCTACGGGAATCCCTTCACCCAGTTCCATGTTTTACAGGATGATCTCAACGCAATTACGAGATGGTCCAATACGTGGTTGATTCCACTCAATATGGACAAGTGTAGAGTTCTCCACATGGGTAAAAATAACCCACGACAGATATACCATTTGTCCAATCATGTCATCGAATCTGTATCCTCCCACTGTGATCTTGGAGTAGTTATCACTGAGGACCTGTCGTGGTCAGAACATATTGTGGTTATTACCAGCAAAGCCAAACGAATGCTCTACATGATTCGAAAGAGTTTTGGAAGATGTGACCCTCAGACCTGCAGAATCCTTTATACTACTTTCATTCGACCAATCCTCGAATACGCCGGTCCCGTGTTGGCACCTGTTTCGCGCAGAGATGCCCGTTTACTCGAATCTGTCCAGCGTGGGGCTACTAGGATGTCGTACGGATTTGTGAGACCTCCCTGCGAGGAAAGACTATCCGTGATGCACCTCACGTCATTCGAGGCCCGCCGTCTGCGGGGGGACCTGATCACGGCATACAGAGCCTTCCATGGCTTGTTCGGTGTGGATTTGTCTTACCTATTCAGCCGTAATCGACTGAATTACTTGCGAGGTCACAGTTTGAAGTTGGCGAAGGAGAAGTTCAACACCTCTGGAAGAGAGCACTTTTTACCAAACAGGATTTTTGCTGCGTGGAATGCTCTGCCAGAAGTTGTGGTGAACGCTGCGTCGGTGAATGGGTTCAAGAGTTCTCTGGACCGATGGTTCGCTGGTTTAGTTTCTCGTTAATTGTTCTTTACTTTTTAGTTGTATTCAGTACTGTGACATATATTTCATTGTTAAGTTATTTTGTGAGTTTATAGAATTTATTTCTCAACTCTTCTCAAACTGTAATAATATTAATAATAACTACAAGTGGCTCCGCTAAACTACAAATTGACGAATACTTACGATGGAACCAACATATTGAATCGGTTTGTAAAAAACTGAATATTTTGCCATAAATAAGATCAAGAATCTGTTTTCCCTGCACTCACTCTTGGATGTTTATTATTGTACAGCTTATCCACACATGGCATATAATGTTTTTATCTGGGGAGGTTCTACCGAACTGGAAAGGGTGTTGATTTGTCAAATGAGGATAATCCGATTAATTTTCAATTTGTCACATTTATCTTCTTGTCGACCATATTTTATAGCGAATAATATTCTGACAGTGTCATGTATTTATATATATATAAGTGTCTCCTTTATGTTAAGAATAATAAAAGCATTATGCACAAATTGTCGAGTCATCATCATTATTCTAAAAGAAATAACAGTGTTTTGGAAGTGCCAGTTCATGCAACATCTAAATATGAGCGCTCTCCTTTATATCAGAGCATACGTCTTTTCAATCATCTTCCAACAAAAATTAAGATGTTGGGTGAACTTCATTTTAAGAAGGCAAGAAAGCACCTATTGTGTAGTGGATGTTATTATTTGGTGGCGGAATTCATGAATGATGCCATGTTGGATTTGTAATACGAGATCATTTTATCTGTATCTCTTGTACCTTTGTTTGCCAACCTGTCCCATACTTTTGTAGTCTTAAGGGACCAATGAAGATTATTATTATTATTATTAGTCTATACTCAATTGCCTTTAGGAAAAAATTGAAGAAAGTATTTGCTAATTTGATTTCTTGAAATGGTTTGAATGAAGATATATTCAACTCATACTCAATCATAATATGATATTCTATGTTTTGATATTCCATGTGTTTTCAGTAATGCAATGAACTCAATACGATACCTACTGAAATAGACAGAAATTTTTATGAGGATGACGCTCATTGAAAATCCTCGCAGTAGCCCTACCTGAGTCGTTCTGGGAATAAATTTCAACATTTGCTATCTCTATTCCAACATATAAACCATTTTATAATTCTCAACAAAAATTGGTAATACGCACTCCGAATGATTTTCCCCTCATAATGCCAAATAAAAATAGATTTAATACTAAAAACCTCTTTTTGTATGGTGTGAGTATATAAATATTCCTAAGTATTGATAGAAAAAGAGCATTCAACGCATTTTGTGTCGTCTCCGAACAAAAATATCCACAGTTTTATCGCTTCATGCAATCAATGGCAGGAAATTTGAGAATTTGTGGTAAATATTTACTTATACTCTTTCTTCAAAAATATTTCCTTCTCAGAAATAATACGATCGCTAAGAACGTCTCTGTTCCGTTCAAATTATCGGTACAATAATTCCATAAAGAACACCCTGTAACTTTGTGAATGATTTGCCTCCTGAGCACAAAGCGTGGGTTCATACAAATTTGAATTCATCCATACATTTGTGCTACAAAACTACCCACTTTCTCTATTCGAGTTCCTGATGGGGTTGCAACTTTTTCCAAGTTGTTGATAGAAACAAGCTTCGTATCCATTTCATGTGCTCCTGTCATAAAAAATCAATCTGTCCACCAGTTTCCACAAATTCTGATTTGTCGTTGAGTGGTTGAGGGTGGACACTTTAAAACGAGACACCCGTTTTAATAGATCTTCTTTCCACATAACGGAGTATTTGACAATAATGATAAATGAAGCGAAAGGCATTTGAATCGTTCCAGAAATGTGTCAAGCCGTCAAGCGATTTTTAGTGTTTCCATCGCTGGTTATCAGGCTCTTCGCTTTGAATAAAATTGACTACGTTACAAGTTTCAATAAATTGTTTCAAATATTTGTACATTTAGCTCATTAATTTCTGCTTGAAAGTGTACCTCAATTGTATATCGTGTTAGGTTAGTTCTATTATTGAGAGAGAGTCTTCTAAAAAAGTTATAATGCCCTGAAATAAAATCCAAGTAACATTACCGATGTTGAATACAAGCGGAGTTTCCCTTTTCAATTAACCGCAAGAGTATACACTGAGTTTAAATTTCCATCTGGGAGGCCCTCACCATAAATAAGTCCCACTTGAGCCATTAACATGTATTCTGCAACGTTGCTGTATATGGATGTTGAAACAAAAAGGGTAAATGAGGGGTGAACGATGCACAAAATCGAAAAATGTTGTATTCAGATCTCAATCACTCAACCGCAATGTGTTAGTGGTATCACCAAAGCCTGTTTGATAAAGTCAGTTTTAATTTCAGAGATGGAAAAACTTGTTGAAAGGGACAAAGCTTTGAGAGACACATGTTTTCAGGCTTCCTTTTCAATTCCGGGATTCCTTTTTTTTTGTCCATATATAAATATAATGGAGGCCACCATGCTTGATATTTTTGCAGCGTCGAATGAGTTTGTAGTATGCTCTATGCACTAAATTAAATTTCATAATTAACTGATACTGGAAAAAATGGATTTCCATTCAATAATACTCGGTTTCAAGTATTTGAAAAATAAATACTCTTGAAATGAAATATTTTCCTGGTGAAATCCATCATTTGAATTTGTTGAAGGATTAAAAAAAATTGACTATAATAGTAGTACACTTTCAATAGAAGTACCTCTTCGATACTTACGGTTCTTATTCCTGACAACACAGTGGCATGAAGAAGAATAAAAGGATGAATAATTTCATTCTTATCACAACATTAAACAACTCAGGAAACTATAAAAAAATTTATCACAGAACGAAATAGAACACTACACTTGTTTCGGTTTTTGCCTTTTCGGCTTCACCCTCATCAGGTTTTCATATTCAATTGAAATCAAATAATTTAAATAATTCTTGGTTGAATACCTACTCCGCCATATGTTCAGAACGAATATCACCTACTTCCTATTTTGAAATGAATAAGTACTCGACAAACTATCACAAAATTTGCACAGAGTAATTCTTCTTCACCAAACGTTTTCTATAGAATTGAATTTGTTATGGAAGTATGAAAATCGACTTAAGTGTAAATGATCCATTATTACGCTAGGCTGATTTTGAGATAGTAACTAAAACAGACACTCATTCCGAAATAGCAGGAGTAGATATTCGTTGACCACATATGAAGCAGTAAGTATTTAGCCAAAAATTATTCAAATTATTCAATTATAATTAAATTTGTATACTTGATGAGGTATAAGCCCAAAAGGCAAAATCCGAAATAAGTGTAGTATTCTATTTCATTGTTTCATTAATTTTTCTGCTGTTTTCTGAATGGTTTATTGTTATGATAAGAATTTAAATATTTTCATTTTGTTCTCCATTGCAGTTTGTTGTCTGGAATAAGATCCAAATGTATCAAAAAGGTACTTTAATTGTGAGTGTACGTCTATAATAATCAATTTCTTTTTGGCGCTCTTGTTCACCCGTACAGAGTGCCTATCATTTTGCCCGAATGTCTGTAATTTTGGAATATCGAGCCGAAAATGGTCTCAATCGATTGGGTTCGACTCCCTGATGAAGAATTCGTGTCGAAAGTTGAGTCTGTCCGGCCGGCCGGCCGTATCCTCTCTAGCATCCAAAAGGAATCAGCTAGAGTTTTCATATTTTCAGAATAGGTTAATTGTCCAAATATCTCGGTCAAGTTCGTTATTGGGCCAAATCCGTCGGATGGTTCAGTAGTTATGAGCATCTGAAATATTGTTTCCTCAATAACTACTAGAATATCCATCCGATCAAGTTGATACTTGTAATGTTATCGAGGGAGGCTGAAACGAAACGTCTTGCAAAATTTCCCAGAAATCGTCACGCTAGAAAAATTTTTAAAAATTCCCAAAAAAAAAATTTTCAATACTCAATATCTCCTAAGACTTCATTTAGATTTTAATAAAAATCCGTATATATATTGAGGTTACCGATATATTACTCATCCTCAAATTTCATTATTGTAGCTTTCCCCCTTCTGATGATATGATCATTTTTTTCATTTACTCAAGAGAAAAATAGAAATGTCATGAAGTCCGAGCTTTGTCATTGAAAGATTTGCCATCACAGATCGATATTCGTTTGACAACTTGCGGTCCTAGATATCAGTGTCAGTTGGCGTAATATCAATCAAAATTTTCATAGAATTTATAGAGGTAGAATTCGATGTCGATGACGTTGTCAAAATTCAGAGAAGCACAGACGTAATATTAATCAAAAAATTTTTTATCATAGAGAAAGAATTTGATAGCGTTGTCATAACTCAGAAAAGTAATGACGTAAGTTTTTAGGAGAAGCATAGAACAAAATTTGGTGAAAATTATGAGTAGTTTTTTTCAAATTGAGATAAATGTTTGTTTATTCATTAGGCTTTCATATTTGCATCACATTGTCCCATAGTACGGAAAAAGACTATTGTTCACCCGACCAGAGAGCTTATAGATTTGTTAAGGTTTGAATATTTACTCGCAGGTAGCTCAACAAGAGCGCCAAAGCAATCTGACCTCACGTCATTGCTTTCTAAATTTTTTTTCTATTGCTTTGTTTGCAATTTTCAAGAAAAGACTTGTTCAATTAAACTAGTTGCATTGTTCCTGAAAATGCATTCCATATTTAATAAACTCTTGAATCGTTCACAATATTTCTATCAACTATTATATACAGGCTGGTCAAATTAGTGACATCAACAATAAACTCGCATCTCGAGTTATCCGAAAATACCCGATGTATGTTCCGCGATTTTTTTTTTATTCCAGAGTTTGGCTTTTAGTAATTTTTTTAAGATTTCTTTCAGTGGGATTTTGAAACTCCTGTTTTTTTCTCGTTTTCGGTATTTTGCAGTCTCTTCTTCATGACATCACTCAGCCGCTGAACTTACTTGAGGTACTCAGAAAAAGCTTGACATTTGGAAGTTGAGTTTTTCATGAGATTTATTGAAAACTTCAACTTCATTAAAAAAATACAGAAAAAAATTCAATAGGTTCAGGCTAAGTTCAGAGGAATCGCCTGCCTCTCAGCTACCAAATTATAAAAAATAATACTTGAGCAAACATATTTTGTTGTACTTGACCTTCGAAGGCTATAAAAATTATCTAAGATCGATTAAAGCGTATTTCAATTATTTTATATACTTATTATTACTGTTAGGATGAATTCAACAAAAAAATATAATTTAAAAACGCATTTAATTAAAATTCCTGTAGAATACTGTACAATGAGTAATTTCAAGATAGTTTTTAGAATAAAATTTGAAACGTGAGCAGAAAAAAATCTAAATGTCTAGTTGGGAAATTACCTGTTTGTGGTGATCTTGTTCATCCGAACAGAGTGCCTATCATTTTGCCCAAATGTCTGTAATTTTGGAATATCCAGCCGAAAATGGTCTCAATCGATTGGGTTCGACTCTCTGATGAAGAATCCGTGGTGAAAGTTGAGTCTGGCCGGCCGTATTCTCTCTAGCATCAAAAAGAGATGAGCTAGAGTTTTCATATTTTCAGAATAGGTTAATTGTCCAAATATCTCGGTCAAGTTCGTTATTGGGCCAAATCCGTCAGATGGTTCAGTAGTTATGAGCATCTGAAATTTTGTTTCCTCAATAACTACTTGAATATCCATCCGAATAAGTTGATACTTGAAGTATCGTTGAAAAAGGCAGAAACAAAACGATTTGCAAAATTTCGCAGAAATCGTCACACAAAAAAATTTTTCGAAAATACCCAAAATACAATTTTTCAATGCTCACTATCTCATAAGATATTTTTCAGATTTTAATAAAAATTCGTGGCCGTCACAGATAGATATTCAATTGGCAAATGCTGGGCTCATTAATCAGTGTCTGTTGGAAATTATAGCTTCGAACAAATCTTGGGCAAAATTATGAGTAGTTATTTTCAATTTGAGACATAGG
The DNA here is from genome assembly GCA_030674115.1 of Micraspis discolor. NCBI lineage: Eukaryota > Metazoa > Arthropoda > Insecta > Coleoptera > Coccinellidae > Micraspis > Micraspis discolor. The sequence continues at coordinate 35,729 of JARTUT010000987.1, read as the reverse complement.
TTTGTTAATTCATTAAGCGTTCATATTTGCATCACATTGTCCCATAGTACGAGAAAAGACTATTGTTCGCCTGATCAGAGTGCTTATAAATTTGTTATGGTTTGAATATTTACTCGCAAGTAGCTCAACAAGAGCGCCAAAGCAATCTGACCTCACGTCAGTGTTTTTCTAATTTTTTTTTCACCTCATGAACAATTACCTAGAGTAAACTTTCAAACCTTCTTCTTTCTACCTGAATACACACTATCGACAAAGGTTATGTTCTAATAGTCTCAAACTACTTGCATATTCTTGCTGTAAGTTGTTGCCTCGATTGTTGTTTTGCTGTTACTTTTCATTGCGTACACCAGTTCTTTGTGAAATCCTCAAATAAAAACATCGATGGAATTGAGGTGCGGCAAACTCACAGGGCATTCGACCGGTTGTACATGTCTAATCCATTTTTCGAGATGTCTGGTGTTTGAATGCTTTCTCACTTGTCCCTATAGTGATAGGGTGTGTTGAATAATTAGAAAATTCTAACAAAACAATGATATAATACCATAAAACTTTTAAATAACTGTTTCTATCTAACGTGGTGAGCAACTTAAGGGGTCTTATTAATTCTCCATTCAAGACTTCTTACCTAAGGTTGACATAAAGCGTCTTTAGAAATTTGACCCCCGTGCTGAAGTTTATTCACAGCAATTTCACTTAATTTTGATTTGAAATCATATTTTTAAGTTCAATTCATCATAACAATGATAAGAAGTATAAAAATAGTTTTTAATGCTCTGATCTGATTTAATGATTTTCAGCATATTCGCCCTCGAATATCGGTTACATCATAAATAAACCGATCAGGAATTTTTTTTTATTTTTCTGCTAGAAATATATTATGCTTTTCGTAAAGCATATTTTTGGTTGAGATGTCTATGGAAACCTTCATCGCAGAAACAAGATGTAATTGTGGATATAGCCCAAATAATGATATCACACTAATTCCATCATCAAAAATTTCTCCATATATCGATATATATTTTGTTCAAAGCAAGTACATTACGATTTCACAAGTGGAAGGACCTTAGAACATAGCCTACGATATTTATTTATTTATTATCTCAGATCTGGAGGTTCCTGAAATTAACAGCGATTGAAAAAGTTTCTTTTTGTTTCAGCTATCCCAAGACCTTCAAAACTCTCCAACGGGTCGTCAAAAAAAAGTGAGTTCAGAGTTACATATTTAATACTGAAAAAGTAAATACCATAGTTAGATTTCGAAATCTCACCCTTCACTGATGCATTGGGCTCAACCAATTGAAACTCCAAGATAGTTCGATCTTCATTTGAATTGGGATAATCTTTGTAATATAGTTATCAATAATAAGTGAAATAGTTACATCTAAAAGAGGGATGGCCTTTTTACTCCTCAGTCTTTCATCTGGGTTACGTTTAACGAACATCAGCGCTAGTACGGTAACCAGAAAAAAAAATCGAATCTGAAATCTAAAAGAAATGATAAACTGTGTTGTTCACGCTTATTGTGTTTCAATAGACCCCGATGTAAATTCTTCGAATCGCTGTAAACATCCTTTGACCAAAGTCTGTCGGAATTTGAATTAGTTGCTGCGAATGGAATGCGCGGATATTGAAATGTTCTTTTTTAAGTTCTAAGGTCAGTAAGCTAGTCGTACATTTCATACCATGTACTTGGAATTCGAAAATCTCTTATTTGATTTGTCTACCCCACTGATACACTCAGAGGTCGCTTGATTTCCCCAATCATGTATAATTCATCTGTTAGTTATCATCTGATTCGGATTGACGTGAAAAACGTAATTTAATCAATAAATAATCTACAATTTAACAACAATACCGAATATATGTTCATTAGGAATTGAAACCACACACACGGACCTGCTGAATCCAGTTCGTTTCATGATAGTAAATTTTGATGAGCAAATGAGACAGAACAGGGTGCTCAAATATCTGTTATTTTCGAATATCTGGTAAAAAAATGCTCTCAATAGTTTGAGCTCGAACTCCTGATGCAGAGTCTGTGGTCATACTTGAATATTTTCGGCCGTATACCATATTTCTTCCGAAAGAGATGAGCTAGGGATTTCATATTTTACGCGTAGGTTTACGGGCCTTATATCACAGTCAAGTTCAGCTTTGGACCAAATATGTCAAATGGCTCAGCAGTTATGAGCATCTGAACTTTGATTTCCTCAATGAATCCTGGAATATTCGTTCGATCAAGTTGGTACTTGGAAGATGTTTGAGTGGAGTTGAAACAAACAGGCTTTATATTTTGGCATAAATCGTCTCGGTAGACAATTTTAAGAAATTCCCCAATAATTATTTTATGAATGCATAAGAGGTATTCGGATTTCAATAAAAATTCTTGCTCTTTGATTCATTTTTTACATATTACCAAATTCTATTATCGTCGTGTTGTGTCTCGAAATGATAAAAGAAATTTTTCATATATTCTCGGACGTCACAGAAGTTTTTGAAATGAACCAAACAATACTTTTTCGTGCTTGTTTGTTTATTCATTCATCACAAATAGAAATAATGTGCAGTGTCGTAATATATTACGAATATTACAAGAAATCTGCAACATAGTCCATCATTGGGTTTATTGTAATTGAAGAGTGGAAATTCAAAAGGGTCTAAGTACCTACCAGAAAATTCGAACTGAGATATTACATAAAATGAGTCTAGAACATACAAAAAAATTCAAAAAAAAGATTAAATGCTTTTATTCAGTGTAGAATATAGAATGAAATAACACTGCATACATAGTTGAACAAAGAAAAGAAAAACTAACCTGATAAAACTCAATTAAACATGATAAATGCTAGAAGGTCCTAAGTGCTAAGAAAAAAAGAAAGTAAAAAGGGTTTATGTCCAGAGAAACCTTCTATTCTGATATCGTTCTTGCTATCAGATCTTCATAGAAGGCAACACATTTCAATGGAATATATTCCATCATGGCTTTGAGATCCTCAAGCTTCTCTTTTGCCCTTTTTCAGGACATTACAAGCTGTCCATGGCTCCAAATCAGAAAAGGCCTTCTTGGATTTAACTGAGGTTTCTTGTCCTTGTTCAATTTTAATCCAGTCTACTTGAGAAATTAGCAGTTTCGTTATATTAAGATATTCATCTGCCATGCTCTGAAAATTCTTGAAATCGTTTCTCTGCATATATACTACATTGAAAGGTCTGTGATGACATGCCTGGGCTATCATCTTTCCTAAATTTTCGAGGGTCTAATTTTTTGTAACACATTTTCTTTTTTCTATTTGGGCAAAATCTCTATCGCAAGTGAGGTAGGAATGTCCACTCACTAGAAACTTTTGCTCAACCATTTCGAAGATGCCTATGGAAACAAGGTAGGTGAGCATCATTAAAATTATCTTATTTTTATTTGCCCCAATACAGTTGTCGCTCCAAACTACCAGTTTTTTTTTTTTCAGGAAATTTGAGATGAGAAAATATCTTCAGCAGACGTGACCCTATTTCATTTCCACGCATCATCTGTATCTGACAAATGAACTCCGAAGTTGAAACAGGACAACTGCCGACTGTAAAATATTTCCGAATGAGTCAATGTCGGAATAAAAAGAACTTGTTCCAAATCCATTGAAATAGTGTTAGTTTCACTATCAATAGTTTATGAGTTAGCAATTTCGGTGTTCATTGTGGTTCTGGCTTTTTCCGCCTTGCGATGGTGCAATTCTAGTTTTTGGGCCTCTTGTCTCCGCTCTGGATTGATTAATGGAATAGATTTTATCTTATTCTGATGGAGATCACACTTCGAACATGTATCTGACTCAGGCCGTCCGAATCTGAGAATTGGGAAGTCTTTCTTGAATACCATGGAGTAATACTTATGTCACTACTGAATAAGTATTTCTTTTCTTGTATGCCAAAAACATGCGGTTGAGATTTGAATCTGGACTCAATAATTCTTTTATTGATTTTTCACGACTGTAGTGATTCTCCTCACTTGGGAAGCTCTGAATATGATCTCTGACTTGCTGACGCAGTTCTGGCAAATACTTTCTTACTTTGATTTTTTTACCTTTATCTGTATACGTAGTTACTCCCATTTTTTTTTCTGCGAATATATTAGAAAAAGATTTTCTGCACACTTGTACATGCTCACCACTGCCATTAGGAACAGTGGAACTGATCGTGCTTTGGCGACGACTTCTTTCTAGAGTATCAAACATACCATGTCTCCTGCGAATTACGTTTATAACTTGAATAAGTCCCAAAAGGAAAGTACTCTGCTTATCGAGATTTGCAGCATTATAATATTGTTGGAATAACGAGTTCCTCTGGTTGAATGACAAGAATTTGCAAAAATATTTACAGGAACATGTCACCTGCAAGAGAAGCATAACATGAGGGTATATATAGTCTGCTGTTTTCTAACTCAAAATTGCTTACCTCTTGTTCAGGTGGATTTTTAGCCGGCAGAAGGACATTTATATAATTTGTATGTTGCAATCCACTAACTCTGCATCTTTTTCTCTCTCTTCTATTACTCTCAGTACCTCTCTGCCGCCTTTTCACTGCAATATTCCTGACATGTGCATCACCACGTGTTTCCATTTTGTTTACTACAGAACACAACAAATATTGATAATTTGGCACTTAGACCCTTTTAACGTAAAAAAGATGATGGCGCTTGGACCATGCGCAGTTTCGATCATCAGAAATTATGACTGCCTGTTGCGTATGGCACATAGACCGTTTTGTATGCTAATACAAACTTCTTCCTATAACATTTTTCTGAATTTGACTCTGTTCAAAAGAAATTTCATAAAAAAGTTGCATTTTCACCTGTAATATTCAAACGAAAATATCAATAGAAATGATCTCTTGTAGAAGTTTTTTAATAACAGTCATGCATATTTTGGCATCATCAGATTTATTCCATTTCTTGTGGGTTTCTCACAACTACTCTTCAGATTGGTTAAATTGCATGAAAAACCAATATCACTTGAACTAAAGGTCTGTATCTTGTACTTCCTGGAATCATTAGTCTTTTTCGCAGATAAAATCATTGTTTATCTTTTCTCCTAAATCGCACCGTTCTTGAGATATTTGAAGTTGAAAGGAATTATATCGATATAATTTTGTTTTAATTTTGTTTCAATTTTCTGATTTTCCCAAATCCAACTCTGTGCTGCAATGATTCAATTATCAGATTTGTTCAATGTTGCCATATTTTATGTCTTTATTAAATATTTCTACAAGGTTGAGGAAATTTCTCCAGTCTATCATTCCACCACTAAACACTAGATGAAATTAACCACTGAACAATTTTTGTCTTACATTCACTACAAAATCTAAATTGCCATTTGCTGTATTCATTATTAATGATGTCTAGCACCTTGTTTAATATTGAATCCAGAGTTCTATTCTATAATAAATAGAGGAAAAGATTTCCATCACTCACATAGGTACTTCGGTATATCTTCATGATGACCGTTGAAATAGATAATATATTTTCTGTCAGGACCTGTTAAATTGAAGACTTGTCTTTATGACGAGCTGGTTCTTTATAGCTTCAGACTTTCACGGTTCATCAAATTATATCTATTTTAACATAGGAATGCTTCAAATTAAGCTCATATGAGTATTAAAAACTTCGAACCCAGTCTCCTAGATTTGTTTTATGGCTTTATAGATCTTTTTTTCACATCTTTATTTCATACATCGATTCAACCTGGTTCACAATTTCAGGAGATAATAGAATTTGACTTGATTTTAATATTTCTAAATGTTTGTTATGATGCATGATTAATTAAAATTCTATCAATATTGAAACTGGAAGCTATAGGCTCATAAACAGGAAAGGTTGAAATAGAATGCATTTTCTGACCATAATCATTTCATACTGAATTGAATTATTTAAAACTATCGAAATTATCCTAGAATATTTTTTGACTTTTTCTTGAAGATACAAATAACTGTTGAAAGTGTTGACAGTTTCAAACAGAATCAAAACAACAGGGAACCACAGAACACTATTTTATTGGAAACTACGCACCACAGAGACGTTATAACATTTTAATGTGATAATAATGCACTCTCGTTATTCTGGGAAAAATTATACCTAAAGATCAATAATGGTTACAGATATCATCTTTCATTTAAAAAAACTTTGCAATTATTATTTTTTTTCTCTCCTAGGGTTCGGTAATAAATTGATATTCTATGGTAAGGTATTAAAATTTGACATAATCTATGAGTATCATATATATTATTCAATATTTTTGTTTTTGTTTACATGATTAAAACATATAATCTGATTATAAAATTTAAAAATTTACGCATGTTCAGTAATTAATTATTTTTTAAACCGAATAGATTTATATTAATGATCTAACAAACATTTTTTCAAGCAAGAATAATTGCACATCTAAATCTGGGAATACTCGTAATCTATCCAAGTAAATTGTTATTGGGATTCAGTACAGAAAACAATCATCGAGCAAAGTAACATCACTTTAAAATAATTATTAGTAGTGACATCATTCATTGTTGTTGAAGATTTCGAAAAAGATTTTCATATTTTTAACAGTATATCAAGAGACCTCATAGACCTGTTCACTGGTCTCTGTCAAGGAGAAGAAACTTCAGAAATATCAGTGTTTGGAAAATCATAGATGATTTTTTCTGGCTTTGAGTGAAAAAAAAGGACAGTAACAACCTCTTGCCTTGAAAGTTTTCATAGAAATGATGGTTTTCATGATTTGGAAATTTTAAGAAGAAAATTACAAATGTATGATGATAACAACCAATAATTCTGAGGTTTTTTTGGAATTTCTCACTAGAAAGGGATGGTTTATAATCTTGAAGTAGAAATCATCATAGTAGAACAAAAATCTATGTTCATGGTGTTGAATTTTTTTTACCAAAAAATTAGTATTTTGTATCTTCGTTCTGGATATGGACCTCATCGGATGAAACATGAGTGAGTGAATCATTTTTTAGACGGAAAATAATGTTTTTAAACAATTCAGATTCATTAGTGGAAGCTGTGGAATGTATTTTTCATTCAAACTAAACTGGACTACAGAGGGGTATTTGCCCAATGTGAAAATTGAAAATGCTTATAACTTTTTAACGCAGCTGAATAAGGAAAAACCGTAATGGAAAAAGTGTTTCTTTTGATCTCAAGAACCTACGGTTAAAATTAACGCAGTGGTCAAAGACTCACCCTGTATAATTATTGAATTTCTGTCATCGCTCTTCCGTTATTTCCAGCTTCCCTATTAACCATAATAAAAAACCGACGCATGCCTCTATTCACAGAAGCATCCACATTCATAGCCGCATCGATGCAGATATAAAAATAAAGAATCGAGGGCCGAGCCGAATCATACCTCAAATTCATTTTGAAAGCACCTGTACTTTCTCGACGGTCGTCGAAGTAGATAACCCGTTGACTTAGACAAAGAAGCGCGTTAGTCACCCCTCAGTCGTTTATTCAAAGAGGAAGTGAGACGAAAACATCAGTATTGTGGGATTAGGAAATTGGTACTGAGAAAAAAACCGATAGTGAAAGAGACTAATGAAATATTAGATTAATTTATCTCGTATCCTGCATTTTTATGATTAGGCACTGCCTAATAGAACTAGCCACCACCGTTTCCTAAGCCCTTCATCAGGACCAACTAACTTCATTCGTTACTACTCCAAATGCCCCTATCACAAACCTCTGTTCTCATTCACAGAAGATCAGTTTTATACGCTGGGTATGATAAATGGATCAAAGCATACCGGAAAGCTCTAGAGGATAATCTTTTTTCTCTAATGGAATTCACTGGATAACTCTTCAGAAATCCTCGTAATCAGCCCTCTTGTTTCCATCGATGTTAGCAAACCCCTTTTAATGGTTTGCGACGCTGCTTCCTGCTTCGTTTATTGTGAAATTTTGGCTATCATTCAGCCCTGTTATTAATTATGCTACGCGAAGATATTCAGAGTCGCGGCGGAGGAAGATCGACCGTGGCGAAGAAAAAGTAGAAGCAAGTAATTGAATTAACAATGGTTTTTTCCTCTTTCATCGTCACGAACTTATTAATCACGAATTCGTGTCTAACAATTGGATAAAAAACGTTATCTTGGAGTAATTAATTTTCGGCACTGGAAGGGGTTCTTAGGCGATGAAATTCGCGGGGATAAGAACGGAAAACAATGTTCTGGATAAGTAGGTTGGAGTGTTTTCGGAGTAATTGCTCGAACGCGAGTTTTGGCGCTTTATGATCTTGTTCGGAGAATGATTACGAGTGCTCGGTCGTTATTGTGGAAGTTTCGGCAATCGAAAGGTTATTTGCAATCGCTTTTCGACGTCTGAAGTTAGCGTCGCAACCAAGTAAGTTGGAAGTTGAAGGAAGAAAGTGTGAACTTCATGTAGAAGTTGGCGGGTAGTGATGTCTTGCTAATTCACCGACGTCTATGTCATAATCATTTGCTCCATGAAGGGTAACTTAGTCCCTTGACATTCAGCTCAATGAACTCCTTAGTTACATACTATGTTACTTTAGGAGTTCGATGCAGATAATGAATTCTATCGAATGAAAATAATGAGCCTTTTCCACTAGAACAGCGTGCTATCGTTTGAAACAATAGTACATTGTTTACCGGGTAGGAAAAGCTTAACATTCCTGGACGACTGTGGAGATTGCTAAGTCGAGGCGCAAGCCGAGACACAGAGTCCAGGAATGTTGCTTTTCCTACGAGTAAAACATACTATTTTTCCGCAAATCGTTTAAAATTCGACGGATATTGATTGATTTAAAAAAAACGCGATAATTTCATTCCCAAATAAATGGTGCTTTGAAATTCCTAATAAAATTACTTGGGTTATAGTGGAAACGTATTGAGGTTGAATTGACGCTTATAAATTTAATTGCTGTTGCTCTCGAAAGTAAAATGATAAGTGATGATGAAATTTCCATTCCTGGGACTCCTCCAGAGCTGGTTGAGGCAGTGAATACTGCTTCATTAGAATTATTGCCAAAGAAATCAAGATAAAAGTACGAAAATGCATACAGACGTTTTATGGATTATCGCATGAGTAAAAATGCGAGTTCTTTCTCAGAAAATGTTGTAATGGCATACTTCCTAGACCTTTGTTTAAAGATGAAATCTTCAACATTATGGGCCAATTATTCAATGCTGAAGTCAACCCTTGCACTTAAACACAATGTAGAGATATCTACATACTCAAAACTTCGTTCTTGATTGAAACGGCAACCTCAAGGTTATAGGGATAAGAAATCTAAGATTTTAACGAAGGAAGAAATTGAAAAACTTATCCAGAAAGCTCCAGATAAAGAAAATTTAATGATTGAGGTAATTTACAAGTTGTTAATTTCTATTTAGATTATAGTTTTATTTATTCTTTAGGTGGCTGTAATATTTGGTATTTCTGGGGCCAGTAGAATGGATGAGTTAGTCCGAATGACTGTACACGATATAGAAGACTTAGAATCTAAGCTTTTAATCAGCATACCTGATTCGAAAACCAACAAACCAAGATCATTTGTGATTAATCAGATCTACTTGAATGTTTATCGAAAGTAGGTTTCGTTAAGACCAGAAAAAATGAACAGTGACCGATTTTTCTTTAAATATCAAAGCGGAAAGGGTTGTAGACAAGTGGTAGGAATTCATCAATTTAGAAAAATGCCCAAAATAGTTGCTACTTATTTGAACTTGGTAAATCCGACAGAATATACTGGTCACTGTTTTCGTCGGTCTTCTTCAACAATATTGGTTGACTCTGGTGCCGACATAACTAGTTTGAAGAGGCATGGCGGATGGAAGTTATCAAACGTTGCTGAAGGATATATTGAAGAATCGCGTAACAATACGGTTGAGGTGACAAATAAAATTTTCACAGTACAAAATATTCAACAAAATGACCCTTCCACCCTGCATGTTGTCCAAAATGTTTCTCATAGTTCTAAGAGTGTTCCTCCAATGTTCAATAATTGTACTAACTGTCAAATGACTGTAAATATAACAAATTGATCTTAAAAATGTATTCAGCAATGATTTGATGTTTTCAAAATATAAATTAATTCCTTTTAAGTAATGTGTTTTCTATCATTTATGTAGAACACTAACAACTGTACGGAAACATCATCTCCTTACAGTAAGGAAATGACATTTCCTCACAGTAAGGAAGTCCTGACTTTTTCTTCAAGAAATTTTGACAGGAATGTCGAAATTTCCTGGCGATTTGCGGAAAATATTTTTGTGAGCCTTTTCCAGTAGAACAGCGTGCTATCGTTTGAAACAAATGTCTGTAGAATTGAAACATCGAGACAGAAATAGTCTCGATCGATTGAATTTGACTTACTGATGAAGAGTGCAGGGTCAAACTTCAGAATGTTCGTTCGGTCATATACTCTCCATCCTCTTGAAGAGCGAATCTAAAGTTTTCATATTTTCATAACTGTTCAACCACTTTGGACAAGTTCATTATGGGGCCAAATCCGTCCAATGGTTCAGGAGTTATTAGCATTTGAAATATGGTTTCCTCTCAAAATCTCAATATATCCATTGGTTCAAGTTATGAATTGTAAAATTTTTAATTAGGTTGAAACGAAAAGGCTTTCGAAATTTCACAGAAAACCTACAGTCTAGAGAATTGGTTGATATTTCCTAGACAAAAAGGTTTCTATACTTTATACCCCATAAGATATCCGATGTATTCAAATGAAAATTTGTGACATGTTTGGATGTTATTGATAACTCACACAGTCTCAAATTTTGTTGTCGTAGTTTCCTTTCTCCGAACAATATAATTTTTTTTTCATTCACTCAAGGGCAAGCAATCACAGAGGTTGAATTCAATCCAAATTGATTACGTTGACTCATAGTTCAGTCAAATTTTAGGACGGACGTCGAAAACGAAACTACAGGAAATTATTTTAATCCTGACACGTTTAATTCGCTTCAATTAAAAAAAAAGTCCCCAACTTTTCGTCTAAAAATATGAGTTCTTCGTGAAATCTGGAAAAAAGTCGAGAAGCCCGTCAGAAATTTCAAATTTCGATGATTCCAAAGATAAGTTCTTGATTGACATCGGTCGAACTTATTAATTTAGTTTCAGTAGGGAGAAAATTAATCATAATGGTTCATTCATAGTGAAATAATGTATCTTGTCAAAATTTGGAAAAGCACTGATGTGGGTTTCAGGAGGATGGAATTTGAGCTTAGAACAACGCTTGAGGAAATTAATAAGTAGTCATTTCATATTTGAGATTTATGTTGGTTCATTCATCCTAGCGCTTCTCTTAGTATCACATTGTTCCAGAGTACTGGATAAGATGAATAGAATATTTTGTTCATTTCTAAATATTTCATCAACTGCTCATGCACAAAAACTTCCAAGAATTTGTCAGCAACAGGTAGTAGGTTAATTGTTCGGAGTGCCTTTAACTTATTGGGATTATTCACCTTTTGCACAGGTATGACAACACTTCTTTTAACGCTGTAGGTACAATTCCAGTCTCCAGAGATGTATTTATTATATTTGGTAAGGGATACCCCAATCACATCGAATAATTCCTCAATCAAATTTATAGACATCACCGCATCAGCTGTTGAGTTATTTATTGTTTTCCTCGATTTATTCAACGAGATCTTTTTGAATGCTGTGAATCTGCAGTTTACTGTAAACCTAATCTCCTTGAAAGCAACATCAGGTTCGGGAATACTCCCTATATCTTGGACACTATTAACAAAAAATCTATTTATTGCATTTTCAACATTCTCATCTGTCTGGCCTATTTCAATTGATCAAATATTAATAGTTGGTTTATTTTTATTTACAATTTGTTTCAAAATTTTCCACATTTTCTTACTATCATTGCGACTTTCACCTATTTTCTCCCCGTAATATTCCATTCCTTTTTTAGGAATTATTGCAACAACCCTGTTCCTTTGTCTCTTGCAGTTATCAAAATCACTGATGCTATTTGTAAACTTGAAAACATTATACAACCTATCCCTCTCCTTCTGTTTCTTTTTTATTTCACTATCAATCCACTTACATTGTCGTTTAAAGATACTTCTTTCAATGGCGATATGGTTTCAATAACTTTTGTCATATTATTATTAAATTTTTTATTTATCGAAGCCACATCAGTTGTCGAATAATCCCATTCTTGTCCAATTAATTCCACTCTTATTTCTTGTAATTAAGAGTCCTGTATGTCTGGAAAATATTTTTTATTCTCAACTTCACTATCAGAATAGTTCAAACCAATCACCTCATGATCACCAATATTAGGATAAACTCTCTCAGTTTCTATCATATGGACGAGATTTGTATGGACATGAAGCCAAACATCTGTTCAGAAATGGCAGCATTATCAATCACTATGTGTCAACATGTTATCTTCAAACTTCGTTCCCGTTTAGAAGAGTGCCAGCAACGCAACGGTCATCCTTTGGATAACATAATCTTTTCTCAATAATTCTCCAATTCATATGTTAATAATAAACCATGAACATCTGTATTGCTCATTCATATTTTTTGTTTTATTGAACTCACAATTACCTGATACCTTTTCTAGACACCTTGTATCATCTTCTTTTCAGGTTTCCGCTGGTAACTAAATGATATTTAAAAGACACGTTACAACATTTGTAATGGATAAATCGTCGATGAACATAAGAAAAAGGTAGAGACCCATCCTGCGGAATTCTAGAACTGACTATGAAGTAGACTTATTTCACTCCCTCATATATTCCGCATAGAACATCGAGAGAAGTTGCAGGTCAACAGAAATACCGAACGTATGCAAGTTCTAGTCAAGTCATTTTAGGTTTTATCTGCGGAAAAATTCCTAGTGAGCTGTATTTTTTGTAAACACCTTCATTACGGCATTGTAATGAAGATGTGAAAAATCGACATTGATATCTTGCCGGCAGAAAATGTTATGAAGGTCACGACAATCAGTTTTTCGCAAATATCTCGCGATCTATTGCTCAGAAGTCAATTGAAGGTGACTATAAACATTGTTGGTCGTGAAATTGTCTAAAAGAACTGTCGCCTGTATTTTCTGTTGAATTAACCGTTTTCGGAGTTGAGCGCCGAGAAAGTGACAATATTATAACGATGCACTCGTTTCTTCACCACCTTCGAGGTAGAATGTAGAGCGTATCTATTATAATGATATGATGCATTGTGAGGTCTAGCGCCTAACCCAATCAACCGATTTGCACCAAATTTTTTTTTAAATTAACGGTAGGCATCTAAACTGATGCAGAAAAAGATAACAAGTGCCAAACATCTATAATTCCTCTAAAAAAACACAAAAAACTTAAAAATTAAGGGTGTTCGGCATGTTTTCACTGTAGATGGCGCCACCGCTAAACAAATTTTTACTGATATGGACTCTAATTTCTTCTTTTTGCACTCCAAGTCACCATTACCGTCATATAACTCATTATAAACATTTGTAAATTTGATTAACTTTATTTGTATTTAAATTATAACATGTGACTTATAAATCATATGGTAAAAATGCTAGAAGACGAAAAACACTTTATTTCAGTTGTTTTATGTAGGATTTCAATTTAAAAGAGCGAAGTGAATATTTGTGAATAAAATGATTTGTGAATTTGCAATAGTTAAAAATTCAAATTTTGTTATTTTAATAAAATTACCTTAAGTGAAAGTTGAACTGTAAGGGCGAGTTGAAAAAGGTTTCAGAGTACAACCTGAGTTAGTCAGAAAGTGAGCATTTGAATAATTTTATAAGCCCTTTGCTATATTCGTACACCTCCAGGTTTCGTGTACGAAAAACAGGAGCTTTCATCTGATTTTCCAGAAGGTCCATTTTCTTTTTCGCGTGTTCCACGTTTTCTTTCTGTAGTTGCTCCAATTGCCTCTGCTCTTCTTCTTTTTGCTTCTTTTTCAAAAGGCTGTTTTGAAATCGCCGCTGTTAGCGTTTCAGTTGGGCATCGGAGAGTTTTTTGGGCATTTTTCAAACACGTCTTCACTCGATGAAAGCTAGACACAAAATGACATGAAGGGCTGCTTATAGGGGGGCACTTGCTAATAACGACCGCGCGTTTCCTTACTTGCACCCGTGGCGACACAGGCTTTTCCACTAGTTTTTTTTTAATGCTTTCCCCCGTAGGAATAAAACATAATATGTAATAAGAGGTTTTTTATCATTTACGCGTGAAAAATTCTTATTTGAATACTTAAAAATACAGAAAAATCAAGTTTAGTAATATATATAATTATTTTTTAACATTCATTGTCGATATCTTCAGTTTCTGTGTAATCAACAGTTGCTGACAAAACGTGGAGTGGACTTATTCCTATTGTGAAATATTCACATTCACGCCCCGAAACTACCCGTCTCGCAGAGCGTGTCGATTAATAAGAAGGCAATTAACAAATTCACCTCTTTATTTCACTCGAAACAATTCGTAGTTTTGAATAAGTACGATAACAAAAAGGGACAATATTTACAATGGATGCCTGGTAAACAAATATCTGACTTCAACCGAATTAGGAACACCGCGTCAATTCTGAATATCTGTGAACAATACTTCGCGGTCTAATTACGGCTAACCGAAGTACTTCTTGCTTCGAACAGGCTTTATACGGAACTAAACTGTTCTCAGGTCAAATAAATAGGGATTCAATATCCAAAAAGGTTCTCTTGACCGCAGACGAAAAACAGTCAAATACTGGTGCCATGAGATATTTGTTTACCCCACATGTGAAATACATACCCCAGATGTCTCTTTGTCTCGAATAGACGCCAGAGATTTTACAAGAGAATGTAATACATATCCCAGATATCTCTTTGTCTCGAAGGTCAGAGAGACGCTAGGGGTAGACAGGAAAATGTGGCCAGACCATGTTATTCCCTGGCGCCAACACCTATATTTAAATCAACATCTTCATCACAGTTTAAGTATGACTAGCACGGCACTGACATCTTAATCCCATTTTTCTGCATCCACATTTGCTGCTCACACCTTTTGTACAATTACAGAACATTGTGTTTGGTAGATTATCAGATACTGGAGGTAATAGAGTTATTGACTGCAGTATATTATTTTTCAACTGCCAACCCCACTGTTCTGCATCAATTTCTCTTCTAGCCCGATTTGTATTTGATAATACATTCGATAAATATGCTGTTGAGCTGCTGAAGAAGTAGGTGGTAATAATGGAAATTTTACAGCTGTATTTTGCCTTGTTAGTTTATCTGTTATGTTATCTTTTAGTTTCATTTGTGTGCTTGACAAACCGAAGGATGTATAACTTCGATGTTGCCTCCCTATACAGTCATTGATTGTTTATTTTGATGTTCTTTCATGAATGAAAGTTTAACGTGGCTGAATTCATAAGCTGTCAATTGTTCTTAGCCTGGTGAAGATGATAAAATTCATCGAAACATCGCTGCTTCAGAACGAAGAGTTTTATTGTTCCTTCACCCATAATTGTGTAGCAAGTTAGTTCAGCAAAGCTACAGTATCTGTAATTATCTATCGAAAGTTCTGATTTTGGAGCACCGTACATTGCTAGTAGAGAATGTGTCCCGGCATTGAAAATGAGATCTCGAGAGCAATATTCATCATTATCCAATTCTTTGTGCAGTGAATCTTCGTTAGTATTTTCCACATGCATTTACGCATCTCAATCGACACCATAAACTGCCTTTTCTTTCATAAGGGATAAAAATAAATTCATGGCATTCATCCCCCTTTTCCGTACGTATGCTAAGTATATATACAACTACATGGTCTGTTGATTTATTTCTTTTAATCTGCAGCTATTAACTTCACCTCTATTGCGATTTCGTTTAAAATTTTGTAAAATCAAGATATCTCTCATTTCAGTATCACAATCACATATTGAAGGAACTATGAATTTTTCAATCATCTATCTATAATAGGTAGCAATCATTATCCAGGCTTCCCTTCAAAATCATAGTTTTAAAGTATAAAGCATCTTCATATATTAAAGAAGCCTAGCTTCTCCAACTGATATGGTAGAATGCTGAGATTGAAGTATGGCCTGGTTATCAAAAACCTAGATGTATTTTCCAAATTTTGTGCATCAATCAGGAAAAGGTAACGTAGGAAATATCAAGTACTAAAAAAAAGTTTAGGAATTTCTTCAAAATTTTCTTGCGTGACGATTTCCACAAAATTTCCCAAACCTATTTGTTTCAATCTCATTAAAAACTCTTTCAACTTACAAAGTGATCTAGTTCAGTCAATCTGTCGAAAAATAAATCGTTTTGACGGTATAATTACCCGCTCGATGAAATTTGGTACACTTGTTGAAAATGGTGTAACTAAGCTACCTTTGCGATGGCCTCGCTGAAATGTTAGCGGTTTTTTGAGAAACTCAAAAAAACTCAAGAAAAAGTAAAAAAATGCATTTTTCTCAATTGTATGCCTCGTAAAAAATTTTATTGAACAAAAAATGTAGAGGACGTTGCGATCTACATTTTTGTCATTCGTGCAATGCTACACGACTAAAAGCGCACAAAGTAGGTGGCGCTAAAGTATCAAAAAAAGTGTTTTTCATGTTTTTCGCCCTGAAAATGTTGTTTTAATGCAAAAGTTTAAATGTAAGAGTTGTTCCTTACATTATTATCAACAACTTTTATTTGAACATTATTTTTGTACAACTTACCATTTTGAAGCTGCAGCTTGCAGAAGAATGAAAAATCCAAATATACTGTTGTACGCAGTATGAGTACACATTGGTAGTGCACGTTTAAATCAAGATTTTACTAATTTAATTTTTCTTAGCAATTAAACTTTAATAAATAAAATTTCAATCTGTTTTTGACAAGTATTATCCATTATTCGATTTTTTGAGTCGCATTCTGTTATGAATTATTTTGTTGAACTCTCAATGTTGTTAACAAAGACAATTTTTAATGTTTTTCAATTTTGTTCTTCATTTTTAAAAAAATGTCATCAATTAAACAGATTTTTGAAGAAGTTTTGAAAATTTGGATAAGGGAAACAAACAACAATTCAATTAAAGTCATTATTTGAGTTTTAATTTTCAAGTAAACGTTTGATTCAGTTTTGTATTTGTATTTATTAACAGGTGTATAGAAAAAGCATACAAAATATTGCAAAAATACTCACAAAAAAAATGTACAGTCCTTAATGAATAGGGCAGGTGACCAAACCGGCCCTTTTGTTAGAACTATGCCAACGTCGCCGGAGAAAGTCACAATAGGACCGAGAAAACTACCGTTAGCAGAACAGTGCTGTATATGCAGCGCTATGTATTACTATAACTTGTGAATGGTAAGTTGTACGAAAAAAATGTTGAAATAAAAGTTGTTGACAATAATGTAAGGAACAACTTTTACATTTAAACTTTTGCATTAAAACAACATTTTCAGGGCGAAAAACATTAAAAACTCTCATTTTGATACTTTAGCGCCACCTACTTTGTGCGCTTTCAGTCGTGCAGCATTGCACCAATGACAAAAAATGTAGATCGCAACGTCCTCTACATTTTTTGTTCAATAAAATTTTCTGTACGATGCATACAATTCGAGAAAAATGCATTTTTTTACTTTTTTTTGAGTTTTTTTGAGTTTTTCAAAAAACCGCTAACATTTCAGCGAGGCCATCGCAAAGGTAGCTTAGTTACATCATTTTCAACAAGTGTACCAAATTTCATCGAGCGGGTAATTATACCCACACCAAATGTACAGATTGACTGAACTAATCTCATGGATATTGTAGTACGTATCAAGGAAACCAAATTCTCATAATATCTGAAATCTTCAAGAATATAAAACATATCAGGCCCAATAATGAAGTTGGACAGAAATTCATTCTAAAATATGAAAGGTCTAGCTCATCTTTCCGGAAGATATAAAGTATACGGCAAGCTGGCTGAACGGACATACTCAATTTTGACCCCGAATTCTTCATCAGGAAGTCAAACCCGGTTAATTGGGACCAGTGTGTGCTGGATATTTTAGAATTTGGGCAAAGCGACGGCACGATGTTCTACTACAACATTCGCACTCAATTATTGTAGGAACAAACACGCAAAAATAATGATGGTACTCATTACTATAATAAAATGGAAGGAATCATTATAAGTGGTGTTTACAGTGCATCCAGTATAATTTCATCTGTCGACGAATAAAGCTAAGCTTCAGGCTGTTAACAAATGCTGAGAATTGAGAATGTATACCTCAATCTTGAGATGATTAAATTGAATTTGAATCTGCCAGTCTGACCTGTCGGTTCAAAATGTAAAATTGATTAAATGATAGTGCACTCTATGGCTACCAGAGCCTGAAATAACACGCTTAGTAACTCAACTTGCATATCGACCAGTGTGATGCTGTCGAAAACTAATTGGACATTGTGCTCTGTATAATAGACTCATAGACAAGCAAAAACAAATCCAATTTCATTAAAAATATTCATCTGCTAACAGAACGGAAAGCATTGACGTTTTCGATACCTGTTAAGTAGAAAGTTTGGAACCAGCATGGCGCTGACTGTCACGATTGAACTGCCCTGTTCTGAACACTTTTCAGTCACTTATAGAATGAATCAAGGCAGAACGTCATACGAACATGCGATGGGATAATTTATTTCACTTAAACGCCGTGCTTGCGGTGGAGGTCGGCGAACTGATTTATTTCTGTTCATATAGATTTTGTTTTAAAAATCTATTTTATCATCAAGAAATGATGAATGTGGTATCGTTATTGGGACAGTAATCACCAACTTTTATTGTTCATGCTACCGACGTTCCGGCAGACATCTCCTGTCGTTTTCAACTCAAAAAAATACCTTTCAAAGAAGCTGACAATTTTTCGAGATTTCTTTCATATAGTGTCAAGATCGACAGAACTCTCGGAACTCGAATTTGTACATATCTGTGGTTTTAAATCTTGTTCAAGGTACTTCGGACAGTCCTCCCTCAAACTTGGTGCACTAATGGTATTCAAAGCGATTTGCATAAATGCTGCTTCCATGTTTTTTGTTCTTTCAAGTCTCTCTTCTTTTTGGCGCTCTTGTTCACCTGAACAGAGTGCTTATCAATGTGCCCAAATGTCTGTGACTTTCGAATTTTTGGGCAAAAGTGGTATCAATCGTTTTGTTTGGACCTACTGATGAATAATCCGTGGTCAAAATCGATTCTGTCCGTCCGTCCGTCCGTTCCGTGAACACGATAACTCTCGAACGGATGAAGTTAGAGAGTTGAAACTTTCAGAATAGGTTTGAGGTATAAATATCTCGGCTAAGTTCGTTATTCGGTCAAATCGGCCGAATAGGTTCGAGTCACAAAAAAAACAAATGACACTGTTCAAATAAAAATTTTTTTTATGGTGCAGTTTTATCAGACGTATACAAAAATACCTTCTCGACTTCGACAAGCTAATAGTTCTGGAGATATGATTTTTTAAGTAAGTGGTTTACGAGAGCGCCTAAGCCAACTGACCTCACGTCAGTGCTTTCTAAATTTCATATGATAAATGTATCGGTCCACTCTCACTGCTGATTCTCATTCACAGCATGATGCACCACCTTGGATCTATCGGTGTCTAACACTTTTGAATGCATCTGATGTTCTTAATTTCGAGGGGAGTTTTGTTTCTCCGATATGAGATTTTTCACATTCGCACGGTTTCTCACACTGTAAAAAATAAAATTCTGCGCTCAAACTCCTCAGGAGTTTGAGAATTTTTTTTTCAATCAAACCATTTTAATTTGAATTAATCTAAAATTGATTACGCCAAATGAACTCTTTTTCTTGATTAAAACAACCAGTTGATTATAGAGATCAGCTAAAACATTCGCCTGAAACCTTTTACATTTCAGCGAAATGAAAGAAACAACTGATTCAACATAAACATACAATTATAAGAAATTGTTTATGCACTTGTCTCAATATCCATAATTGATTGATACAAATACATTATTCTAAATAGGTTTTAACGAAACAATTCGTTCGTTTCATTTTTATTTGTTCAATAGAACGAAGGTACGGTTGTCGTAAATTCTGTCAGTTGATCCAACGACTACAGTTTCTTGAGACAAGAATCTCGTGAGATTATATTATTCGCCTCATTTACTTGAAAAAAACTATAAATATTTGAATAAAATTGAACATATAATTGTTGCAATATGAAGTGACATTTGTAAAAAAATATTGCGTAATTGATTTAATAAAACGAATTAATTGTAGCAATTTTTTTATATTGGCTGCAATTAAATCAAAACTCTATCTCTTTTTTATATTAAATATATCCCATTTGAATGCAATTATTTGTGCATTTTACTCACAATATTGTTGTATCCGGAGATAAAGATGACATGGAATACATGATGCAAAGCTAATTAAAGAATACGAGAAGTGGGGCTTAAATGTCAACTTAGAGAAACCAAATATCTTTGTGTTGGTGGAGAACCGGGTGATCTGGTATTGGATGATGACAGGGATGAGATGATAACCCACTACCTGGACTATAGCTTTTGTAGCGGCACTCTGTCAGCGGCAGGGGAGTGTATAGGGATCTCTTGGCGGCACTCTATATAGCCACGCATAGCTTAGTTCACAGCGCTTCGGTGGCCTAGAGGTTTGCGCTCAAGTTTCACCCGACTAGGTACTAGGTGCCGGGTTCAACTCCCGGCGGCTCCTCAAAACTTCTAACCCCTGCGTCTATGGCATGGCGCACACAAGCCATACTGATGAGTCCAAATGTGTGCGCCAGGGACGAAACGCATAAGTAGGGATAAATTCCTTCGATTCTACATTGGTGACCCCGACGTGATGGGAACGGTTGTCTTTATGACGTGTCTTGGAAAAGCAGACGGTTGACGATTGAGGTATACTCGCTCCCTCTCTGCAACTACCAACGAAACTCTAGACGCCTTTCCCATTCCGTACAATATTCATGGTCTGCCGCGGTATTGCGGTATTTATTAATATAAAAGAGAAATAATTGTTCTGTGAAGAAAAATAATGATTGCATACAAATGTTTTTTTTTTGTTTTATCAAATTATTCCTTTGCTAGTGTCAAAAACCCTTCAATTTAGCTCAAATCAATCAGTTTCTTAACCCAAGAAACTTTCACTTGACATAAGAGATATTATCATTTTTATCCACTGAATTCTCGACCCATTCAACTAAGACCCTTTAAATCAACTACAAATCGAGTTTCAGTGAAATGTAATATTTATTTAAATGAAACCAAAATTTTTATTCTACGAAAAGTATCAATAGTTACATACTAATAAATATTACCGTTGGATCAAATTTTTTTACCACCTGAGTCAAAAACTCTGAGCTTGGTTGAAACTAATCAGTTTCTTAACTCAAGAGACTTTTATTTAGGGTAAACGCCATTCTCAACCGTAGAGGGCGGTAGGGTCAAGTACTTTATGCATTTGGCTGTATTCAAACGTACGGAGTACTTGAGACAAATTAATATGGTTTGAGATGAGGAACTATTTTTTACAGTGCATATACGATTCTTCGTTCATTGATTTCATGATCAGATTTAACTTTCTTTTGATTAACCGTGAAGGATTCTGTACCTTGGATGCGGTTGTTATGTCGTATTTCTCCCCAATTTTTCTAATTGTATCTGATAATCCTTTCACATAAGGAATGATGCAATTCATATTCATGCAATACGAGAGATACTATCAGTAGCTACCCGTAATTTATATCTCTGAGCATTCAAAGTCGCCAAGGTCTGGGGTTAATTTTTTAAGTTCCATTATTTATTCATTCTCTACCCGCGAAAGATCTAGGGATCTGTGCGGCCAAGGCAGAAGATTCACATGGGTCTCTTCGAAAAAAGTAGAAGCTAACTCTGACAACATGAGGTCGAGTATTTTCGTACAGAAATATTGTGTTCTGGAGCCTATTAAGCGCTGTTATGTTACCTCGAATGAAGACTAAAAGTGACCTACTTACGTGTGCAATAGCACCCTAAATCAAAACGCCTTTTGTTCGGTGTACATGACGCTCAATATCACACTCAGGTCGTTCTCCCTGACGAAGTCGAACCATTCTTCGGCAATCATGTGCACCAAATGAAAATCGAGATTCATCAGAGAGTATCTCTGTAGAGCTGGGTGATTATGAATGATTGTCATAATCGTTCCATTTCGGATTTGTAATGTTGTTAATCGATTATGGAATTAGTAACCAATATGTTTTCCTAATCGAAAGATGTTACTAATGACAACTTCTTATCGTGCTTCATAAATTTTACGATTGATTCATGACTTCTGTAGTACGGGGTTTGTCATATAACTTGTTTTTTTAAGTGCTATAAATAAAAACCATTTAATATTTTAGATTTTTTTTTCAAAAAGGGCAATCGTTTTGTTAATAATGAAATATAATTCCTAGCATATAGCTTTCTTGGCTAGATATGCAGTAGCCTTTACGATCGGTCCAATTTTCGGTCAATTTTCTATTGTAAGCAGCTTTATTTCAGCTTTGGCGTCGCGAATTCTGTTCTTTAAAGCTTCAGTTCTCTCTGGATTGTCGGCGTAACATTAATCTTTGACGGCTTCCCAAATATAAAAATCTAACGGTGTCAAGTTTCAGCTCTGAGGTGGCCAACTGACATCATGACTTCGACTGATAATGCCATTTCCAATGACCGATTGTAACGTGTGTTATCCGGCTCGGAGCGTCGGCCTGTTGAAACCAAATTTCGCCAGTATCTCTTCTAGTTTTTCGAATAAAATTTTGTTTGACACGGTTTAACGATAATCATTGACTGTCATAACCGCTTCTTTCACATTTTCAAAGAAAAATTGAACCAATGATGCCTTTGGACCAAAATCCGCACCAAAGAGTTACTTGTTTTTGGTGAATCGGTTTGCAACGATTACGTGCGGGTTTTCTTTGCTCCCAAAGCGGCAATTTTGTTTATTAACAAACATACCCGCCAAGATCGCAATGAGCTTCATCGGAAAGGATTAGTTTTCGCCCAAAATCTTCATTTCTTGAAGTCGATAACTAGTCCATGAAGCGGAGCCAAAACGGATGGAACGGTCAGTTGTCTTCATTTGCTGCATTTTTGTTTTGTGACATGTCATGGTTTTCACGGTCAATTTATCTCCATGATGTTTTCTAAATGTTCAATTGATGAGAAGGACGATAAACTGATGTTCATGGCGATTCACGAACACTCCTGGAAACAACAGCGATCTTCTGGGATGTAGATTAATGGTTTTTCACGTCTTCGTTTCAATAAGCATGAGAGTTTTTACCACATTTTTTTCACAGAATTATGCACATACGGAGCTGACGGTGTATGTTTTCCATTTCAGTACGTTAGTTTCGCACACATTCTCCAACATTGCCTTGCTTTTCATAGTAATTGTGCAATGTTTCAAAGTGTTGTTCAGGCAAATATACAACCATTTTCGTTTAGCGGAAGGCTAACGCTAGTTTTTGGATAAAAATGTCAAGAGCTAAGTGTTACCACTCAGCGAATAACCGCTATTAAAAAGAAATGTTAGATGGTGGATCCTAAAGAAGCAGATGAAATAGATATTGGTTCAGTTTCTTTCGTTTCAATACGATGGTGGCATTTTACTTTTTGTGTATTAATTTGGTAGGTTGTTTGGCCTTTTATTCGACGCTTTTCACTCGCTCTCTAGCTCTTATATCTTGCTCATATAGCCTCAGAATTAATGAATGTTTATTTTGGTCGTATAGTAAGAACAAATAAAATTTTGGTTAGTTTATATTCTGAACAAATATTTAAACAACCTATGAAACATTCGAAACGATCAGATAAAGATACTAAAGATACACGAGATAGACTATTTTATGCTTGACCATGCTCTAAAATTTCAACCCATTCGGAATTTTTTATCCGAATATATGAGAAGAAAAACCTATGTCACCCCCTCCACCATTTAGCCTTCACCCCAGAGGGTTGAAATTTCAACGCAAGATAGATAATTGTATGCTTAACCATTCCCTAAAATTTCAACCCATTCGGATTTTTTTTCCTGAGTTATGAGAAAAAACCTTACTCTCCCCTCTCTTCACTTAGCCTTCACCCCAGAGGGTTGAAATTTTAATGCAAGATGTATAATCATCAACTTGACCATTCTTCAAAATTTCTACCCATTCGGAATTTTTATCCGAAGTTCTGAGAAAAACTTTTTCTACCCCTCCACCCTTAGCCGTCACCCCAGAGGGTTGAAATTTTAATACAAGATGTATAATTATTTACTTAACCATCCCTAAAAATTTCAACCTGTTCTCAATTTTTTATCCAGAGTTATAAGAAAAAAACCTTTTTACCCCCCCCCCTCTTAAGCCTTTCCTCCAGAGGGTTGAAAATTTGTTTGGGTATCTATTTTTGTCCCAAACAATAAAAGCAAAATTTTCATTGCCGCTAATTATTTCTGCTCCCCAGGCTATATTGACTGGACTATAACCACTCAGCAGCCAAATATCGAATTGTCGCAAATTGGTACATAAGACCATAAGACTTGGAAGTCGACATTGAAATTCAGTCCTATCCCTTCGGAGAAGTGCCAGCACTTCTCCGACTTTGGGAATTTTCAAACCGTACTTTCTCAAATTGATAACCCTACCTCCCATTGAAGCAATAATACGATCTCTTTTAAATTAACTCAGCTAGTGATGACTTCAGCTTTCAAAGGCTCAAAACAACAACTAAACATAGACTTTAGATCCCCTCGAACAGTTGGTTATTGCAGAATTCGAAAAAATTTGCATGAAACGAATACAATATTTGAGTAAACAAATGTTGACATGAGAAAACCATTACTATATCATTTCTACTAATTTAAATTATTCATTCTCTGCTATCCATGTTTTTTCACAAAATGAACTTAAACAGCTCCTTCTCATAGTTGTAGTTCATTTGTCAGTATATAAGTCAGTAATTTTGACTCAATGCTTCTTAGCTAAACATTAGACACTGTTGTAAATAACATTCCATTTCTGTTATCAAATCCTCATAAATGAATAAATCAACAAAAATTTCTACTAGCTAACTCCCTAATTCAGAAAAATTAGAAAACATTTACCTAATTCAGACATTGATATTATGCAACGCAGTTTCACACGACCTATATAAAAAAATAAAAATAATAGTACAAAAACTTCGAGAACTTGATGAAATTATGATGTGGATGTAGAAAAATTATCTAATTCGAATATCATTAACTGAAAGTTACCAACTAACTTGGAGATTTATCTTTCTAAAGATATTCGACACAGCAATGCTTTCAGAAAACCTGTCCTTTGCTTTGAATTGAGCCAAGGAATACCTAATTTCACGGTTTTCTGAATTTCACGAGTGTCAGATCGAACTGAACGAAATGAAGAAAAATCCCAAATTTTTCATACATATTTATGCCAGTATGCATGAGTCGAAAAATGAAAATTCAGCATTTTATATCTTTTGCAGGCAAGTTTAAGAAAAAATCCAATGAAGTTACCGGTGTAGCATCCGAAGAAGACGAGATGCTGAGCAGTAAGTTCTACTTTTCTTTCTCATTCATTTTCGCATACAGCCAACATATTTCATTTTCAATTATGCACACAGAGAGAGCATTTCTCCCTCTTCAATCTTCTTGCTCTCACCATCCACTCCAGAAATAAAGATTCAGTTTCATGGTCTGTACGTGGCGCAATGAAAATGAGACGCCTGCTGGAATCTCGCAAGAAGATGGGCATATATTTTGCATCCCATTTTTTATTAGTGGTCTATTAAGATGTCTTCATTTGTGTGATGATGAGTTGTTCAAAATAATGGTGTATGCACTTATGGAAACGACATACGAAATCTTGGGCCAAGGGCATTTTTTGTGGCATTTATTTGAGAGAGCAACTATATAAAACATTCGAAAGATTGAAAAGTAATACATTTCACATATTTTTCAATTCATTACTCTATTTTTGAGTTTCCTGGAAAGGTTTAATATTTATAATAAGGCAGAATTCTAATGTTAGAATTTGAGGATTATTTCTTGAAATTTTTTTTTGTATTACTTCTTGTAGAGCTGAGGTAAAGAATTCACTACCATGTCGTATTTGGTCCAAGATTCACGAAAATGAATATGCAATTCACTAATTTGACGATTGTTCCATCCAGATATTTTGCATTCTAGATTAATCTATTTTCAGAGAAACTTGTAAGTTGTTTCATTTTGATGGTGGAAATGACCAAAACTGCACTGCATGCTGAGTATAGATTAATAAAAAAAGAAATAGTCTAATGCACCATTGAAATTCCAACTCATTCTATTTATTACAAGCTAACATGTTTCGAATTACGCCATTTTCGAATCCATCTGAAATATTGAAATACAAAATTCACTTTGTAAGCTGCCTGAATAATGTGTTGAAGATGTCGACAATTCGCCAGTCATATTCAATAATTGTTTTAGGTTCTGTGATAGAGATGATAATTTTGGACATGAAATAAACCCATTCTTCGTCTTTCCCAATACAGTCTATATAAAATAATTTGTGCAAGAAACATCTGTTTGATTGATTATGACGTCATATATAATCTAGTTTGTGGTGAACAAAAATTTTTTTTTTATAAATTTGATTAAGAATTTTCAATTTAAATAGAATAAAAATTGACAGAGGGTTAATATTGAAATAAACAAATGCCATGTGATCCGGAAACAGAAACAAAAATCTTCCAGGAAGTTGATCAAGTACCTTGAAAACTAAGCTTTCTTCCTCTCCAATAACCTGAAATAATCTTGGAAGCTGTCAACAATAGTTGCGTTGAAGGTGACTACGTTCGGGATGTTCAAATGTTTATACAGGGTGGCCATTTGAAAACGAAACAGAAGAGATTATAGACGAAATAAGTTTTTTCGATAGAAATGCTTGGACAGGTCGATTTCTGTTTCGAGGGGAACAACTTAAGATGTAGGTTGAGGACGCATAGCGCTTCAACCCTTGCTGCTACAACCCCCACCTCCAATTTTTGAATAGGGAAGATGGGGTGAGTGATACGTCAATTCAAAAGTATTTTTATACTGATTTCAGCACAGTAATTGTTTTTCCATTTTATGCATTAGTTCTCGAAATATATATGCGTTATTTAATTTTATCACTTAAATTAATTTTTTGCGAATAATTGACATTTCGTGCTTCCGAAACACCAAAATTTTCGTACTTGTATCTGAAATTGCAAAACATCTACCACTAGGCAAATGAAGTCATACCGTACGTGTTAATGCAACTAGGGTTAGATGTTCGACTAGCTGTTTTATTCACTGAAATCATTCTCCAACTGTATGGTATCAGAACGATTTGAAGTATTGATCTATGAAATAAGATAAGTAAAGTGAATAATTCATCAAAAACTCACATCAATTAATTGAATATGCAAATTGTTCACCATTAGATTCCATACAATGAAATAAGTTTTGCTCGAAACGATGGCGCACATTTTGCAGCATTTCTGGAATGATTTGACGACATTCGTTCACTATACGTCTTCTTAAATCTTCTATGGAATCGGGCTGTGTAGAGTAAATTTTACTCTCCAAGTGGTCCCAAAGAAAAAAAATAGTGGTGACAGATCTGGCGATCTGGCTGGCCCTTCAGTGGGACCCCTTCTTCTAATCTACCGATTTGGAAATCTTTGATCCAGATATTCTCGAACTGGTAAGGCGTAGTGTGGAGGAGCTCCATCCTGCTGAAACACAATCTGATCTTCCACATAATTTCCAGCATTGTTTTCAATAATTTCCGTCAAATTTGGATCATTGTGATTTTCCAATAAGTCCAAATACATATCTCCAGTAAGATTACCAGGTAAAAAGAACGGACCGACAATGTTGTCACCAAATATTCCAGCCCAAACATTGAGTTTTTCTGGTTGTTGAGTATAAACTTCGTGGAACAATCTCGGATTAGCATCGGCCCAATAACGACAATTGTGTCGATTTACTGTGCCGTTTCGAAAGAATGAACACTCATCGCAGAAATGAACATTGTACAGATAATTGGGATTAGCAGTTACTCGTTCACTCATTGTATCACAAAATTCAACATGACGGTCAAAATCATCTTCGTTTAGTGCTTGTGAAAGATGAATTTTGTAAGGATGAAATTTATGATGCTTCAAAATATTTGCAATTCGAGTTCGTGTAAAACCAGATTCATGTGCTAGCTGCCTCGTACTTGTCATTGGATTCAGAGCAATCTGTCCAAGAACAGCTACTTCAGCTGCTTCATTTCTTTTCATGTTTCGTTTTTTATTAGCCACGGACCCGGTTTCTTGAATCTTTGACACTAATTCCAAAACATACTTCCTATTAACATGTTTATCTAAATGTCTTTGATTGAAGAATTCTGCGGTTCTATTCGCACATCGATTGTTTGCAAAAAAAAAGTGAAATTATTTCCACCCGCTCTGCAATTGAATAAACCATGTCAAACAATGACTTAGAACACATACAAGTCTCGATTCAAAACTAAGAATAATTCACATGTCAAAGAACCAGTTGAAAAAGATATGAATTCAATAATCAACAAAATGAAAACATATTGAAGCCAACTGAGAAAAAAATTCATAATTATGTCGGAAGTCGTTTCACGAATTGGGACTGGAATATTTCTGTGGAATCATTAATGATTTGATTTTTTTACCTAGTAATCTGATTAGAGAGATGTAAGTATTTGGACTTTTTGGAGATTCCTATCGATCTAGAGTTACCGCATGTTATTGGTAATACTGCAAATTATATCGAAGATAATTTAGATTGAGTTTCAGTAGGATTGAGCTCCTTCGCAATACGCTTTGTTTGTTCGACATCTTGTTTAAAGATTTCTATGTCAGTGGATTGGAGGAAGGAAGCCACAGTCATGGTTGTTTTGAAGCTCAAAATGTCGATTATTCACAAAAAAACACTACAAGTGCCATGAAAACACCACTTCCTTTTAAAATACTCAGTTAAGAATATTTCGAGAACTAATGCATAAAATGAAAAAACAATTAGTGGGAGTTGGGGCACCTTGATACGATTTTTACTCAGATGCAATAATAAGCGACCTATTGACAGTAACATTCAATTTAAGACTTATAACCTATTCATTGTACATTCATCTAGCCTCTTAAGGTGAAATTAACCGTTAGATTTAATCATATAAAATTTCAGAACCTCTTTACTAAAAACTGAAATTTCTATCAATGTACCCCACATTCGGGGTACATTGATACGTATGCTGGGGCACTTTGATTCAGAGAAACATTCCTACAAATGAAACAAGTTTATTTATTTATGAGACATTTATTTATTAGGAACATTGTTTATATTATGTTTTAACCAATTTGCATTGAAATAAAATCTTTTTATAATTATAAAATATTGAAATCAAACGATAGGTAAACTACGGCATGAAAAATACTTAAACAATATGATATAATCATTCTATATCTGGTCTAATCATTCACCAGTAGTCTTTTACTTGATCAAAAAGATATAATCATTATTACAATTACATAATCATGACTAATTTTCACTGTGTTCTTCTTGTTCGGACGTAAATACTTGCTGAGAGGTATGATTAGATGAAAAACTCACGCCTTTGCCGTCTGCATTCTTATTTTTTTCAACTCTGTGCTGTAGAGTTGCAGGTTTTGAATTATATTAATCGATTGCTTTTCTTATCGATAATTTTCCTTCCAATGCTTCCGATATTGCAGAAGCCACAGAAACTTCATCGATGGAAGTTCTCTGCGAGTTTCGTTTGAATGTCCGAACCATTTTTCAATTAGAAAATGAAATAAATAAGTTCAAATGAAACATACCTACCTTACCAAAATATTGGGGCACATTGATACGTATCAATGTGCCCCTGCCTACTACGAGCGAAATAAATATCTCACAAAATTAAAACAATAAATAATCAAACGAATTGATGTCTACTCAATGTAATAACATATATGTACTTACCAAATATTGCGGTGGCACGACACGGCCTTTGAAATCAAATGAAAAAGAAAGAGAAATTAATAATGAAATTCCGGTGAGGAAAAATGACTGAATACGAAATGTTGGAGTATCGACGATTGCCTACCTGGTTTTACAGCACGGCTGAACGTGTCACTCACGAGCCAGAACAGTCATCTTTTCACCAGAGTTCTAAATTGTAGAAATTAACGAGAAAAAAATTGCGAAGAAACGAAGAAAAGTCTTGCACTGCATCGAACGAGCGTCGACGTGTGTATTCGAATTACTACTACTTCGTACTTCCTTCGTCTGGCACTGTCATATAGCTCCAACATATGTTACGCGTCCATAGAGAAAGAAATGAACATACGTGGGCCGCATGAAACGAACAAGCATTTTGGAATAGAAAATAAATGAATGCAACTAACAACACTGAGTTGCAGTAACATAACCGCCCACCTAAAATAGAATATTTTATGAAAAAAAAAGCAAATATAAAATTGAAAAGATATCGAACATAAAGCGAAAAAAAAAAAATATATATATATACATATATACATCAACATATGTCATAACTATTGAAGAGGTAATGGACATAATTTAACCACTGATCTCTGCAGTACACCTTGAGTAGTCCGAACAGTAGCTACTCTAGCTATTTTATCAGCGCCAGGATGCAATTTCTCAATGCGTCCAAGTCGCCAGCGCAATGGAGGGAGTTGATCATCTTTTATCAAGACGAGTGCACCTATTGAATAAGGAGGCGAGTCACTATTGAACCACCTTTTTCGTTGTTGCAGTGTGTTCAGATATTCTAAATTCCATCTTTTCCAAAAATCCTGATGGATACGAGTTAATAAAAGCTGACAACGCGATAATCGACCGATAGATAGGTGAGATAAATCTGGTTCAGGAATAGCAGTTAATGGAGCCAGAGTAAGAAAATGTCCTGGTGTCAGTGCAGATATGTCATTCGGATCATTACTAAGCGGACATAGAGGGCGAGAATTGAGCACAGACTCAATCTCTAAGTGGACTGTATAAAACTCCTGTATGACCTGTTGAGACAGAAGGAACTGTAAAGTCTGGGCACCTGGATGCAGACATATTTTGTGGAAATGCTGAATAAGGAGCCCAGTAAGACGATGAGATGAAGGAAGCAAAGCTGGGTGTTTGTGATCAAGAGCCAGACCAGAAAAAGACAGACGACCGCCCACCCTGAGAACACCATCTTCTCCAATAAATGGATTCAATTTTCGAAGTAATTTAGATATGGGATTTCCCGAGATGAGATTATCGATCTGTTCCTTGAACACAACCCGTTGAACCTGTTTTATGATGAAAAAAAGTGCATCTTTGAGATGAACTGCGGAAAATCTATATATCCTAGGAGCTTTAGAGTTTTTTATGAAGTTAACGAATCTGAAAATGTAAGCTACCACCCTTTGAACCTTGGACAGGGATGAATACCTGGAGAGCAAATCATCAACAAACGATAGAGAAATGAAAGTTGACAAAGAGAGGTGACGCTCTTCTGTTTGTACAAGATGAAGAGAATTCTCTATTTCATCATTTGCGAAGGTGAGATGTTTGGAACGAAGCCAGTCAGGGCCTGTCCACCACAAAGAGCAGTTCAACAGTTCGGTTAGCGTTAAGCCGCGTGAAGCACAATCAGCTGGATTGTCTTTCGATTGAACATGATACCAATTTTCTGTTGAAACTAAGTCCTGAATTTGAGTAGTACGATTGCTTACAAATGTCTTCCATCGATGAGGAGAAGACTTAATCCATGTTAGAGCTACCATTGAATCAGACCAAGCAAAAATGTCATCTATTGTAAAGGCTGATTGGTAAACAGAGGAAACCACATTAATGAGTTTTGATAATAAGAGACAAGCACACAATTCCAGTCGTGGAAGTGAAATTCTCTTCAATGGGGAGACCTTTGATTTACCACCTACGAAAGAGATGTCAATGGAGCCGTCATAATTGAAAAACCTGAAATATACCGCGGCTGCGCAACCACGCTCACTACTATCTCCGAAACCATGAAGTTCGCAACGATAAAATGGTTTCGATGCAAGTTCCGAGGTATCTTTAATTTACCCAATTCGGTTAATTCGGATTTACACTGATTCCAGCGACGGCTGACATCGTCTGGAAGTGTATCATCCCACTGCAAACCTAATGTCCAAAGATGCTGGATCAAATGTTTAGCAAGAAAAGCAAATGGAGAAAGGAACCCCAAAGGGTCGAAAATTCGAGAAAGTTCTGAAAGTATGGTACGTTTGGTACATACCTGCACAGTAGTTTCCGCAAAATAAGAAAATTCGTCCGACGAAGGAAACCACTTCAAACCGAGAATTTTGACTAATATTTGACGATACAGTTGTTTGATATCAACTGTGAAAACGAACCGATGAACACGAAAGTTCATCAAAATGGCAATAATATCCTTTTGTAATTTAGGACCTATCAATAGCGCATCATTTAAAGATAAATGACCAGGTACATGAGCTGACGCATCGAAAACAACCCTCAACTTTGTAGATGGACTGTTTGGTTTGATTATACAATGGTGAGGGATATACAAAGTATTTTCATAATCCGAACTCGTAGAAATTAATGACATATGATCTTTTTCTAAATATTCCTGCATGAAAGTAGAGTATTCCCTGTATATATTCTGGTTTTTAATAAGTTTACGTTCAAGGGATAAAAACACGACGTAGTGCGAGAGAATATGTGTCACCGAATGAAAGTGTTGACTGATCAGGTTTAAATGGTAATGCCACAGTGTACCGTCCAGATGTATTTCTAGAATAGTTCTGAGCGTATAAGTTCTCACAAAATTGATCTTCTGGTGATACAATGACATTCTCTGAAACTTCTTCAAGTTCCCAAAATCTTTTCAACGAGGAGTTTAAACCTGATTCAGACAATGACAAATGAAAATTGTTAACTGATATGTTAGGTGATTGAATCTTTCCCATGAAAACCCAACCAAACACTGTCTCAAGTGCTGTTGGTTCTAAACCGTTACCCTCGATACGACCCGGTCGAATTATTAAAGAGAATATATCCGCTCCGAGGAGAAGGTCTATTGATTTCGGAATGGAAAAGTTCGGATCTGCTAACTTCTTGTTATGGACACAATTCCAAAACGAATAATTTACGAAAGAACTCGGCATCTCCGCACAAATCTTCGGAATCACGACGGCATCGAATGTAAAAGATGGATTTATTTGACCTGATGGACGAATAGTACATTCAGTGCTGCAATTAGCAGAAGATGAGCTTTCACAAATTCCATTTATCGAAAATGAAGCATCACAAATTTTCAAGCCTAATCTATTTACACACGATTGAGTTATAATATTTATTTGAGAGCCTCCATCCAACAGAACTCGGACCTTCTGATATCTACCCCAAGCATCACGAATTTCAACCTCAGCGGTTGCTAAGAGAACGGTAGAATTTGAAGAAACATTGGTTAAAACCTGAGCTGAGCCTGAATCCGATGAATTTGCAGCATTGAAATGAAACGTCTCTGTTGAAGAATCATTATCCGCATTATTGCGCATGTGCAACAGGGTATGATGCTTTCCGTGGCAAGTACGACAATTTGACTTTGAAGAACAATTGTTAATCTTATGTCCAGAATGGAGGCAATTGATACACCAATTTTTGTTCTTCACAATCTTGAACCGATCTTGAACAGTTTGTTCCAAAAATGATGGACATTTGTAAATATTATGAGCTAACTTGCAATAATTACAGGTTAAACGTTTCTTGAATGATTCAGTTTCCGTTTGAACGAGAAGAGTCGAATTTCTTTTATTCGTTGAGAGAGAACTAGATTTCAAAACTTGAGAATTCGAAACTGAATGAGTTTTCGACGGAAGAGAAAGAGCTACTGCCTCCAAGGCTATACACTGATTTGTCAGGAAATTTCGCAAATTGACAAACGACGGAATATCTGTTGAACATTCTTGTAATTCAAAACGTTTGATCGTTGCTGAATCTAATTTCTGAATGAGAATGTGAAATAAAACAAAGTCCCACTGGTCAACGAGTAAACCTAAATTCCTTAATACCGATAAGTTTTCCGCAAAAACTTCTAGAATTCGCCTAAGGTCTTTAGCTGAATCACCCTGTAGCTTTGGAACATTACAGATTTCCTTCCAACACGTATTAGCGAGAAGTCTTTTATTTTGATATCTTTCCGCCAATGTCTGAAAAGCGCTTTCATAATTTTCAGCAGTCAATGGAAATCCTTTAACTAAATTTAAAGCATGAGAAGAAAGTGAACTAAGGAGGTATTGAAACTTTTCTATTTGACTCAAGTTAGAATTTTCATGTACCAAACTTTGGAACATATCGAAAAAAAAGTAGGCCACTCTTTATAATTCCCATTGAAAATGGGCAATACTATCTTTGGAAGTTTAACATTTGGCGAACTAATAGAGCAACTGTCTTGGTTTTTTACTGGAATGTTTACTACAGGAAATAAATTAACATAAGTTGTTCTGATGGTGTAATAATTATCCATAAAGGCTGTTCGAATAACCTTCTCAGTGTTCAATTCGGGTTCTTCGGAAGATACTATCATAGAGACAATAGACGTATGTAAATTTTGAAAGTCCACGAGAATATCGTCAAGTATTTCACATCTTAATTTGAATCTTACGTGCAAACTTTCATCAGTGACAGCGAATTGTGCTAAATTGAGAATTTCCTCGAGATCATCAATAACAATTTGACGACGAGCTTTGAGTTGTTTCAATTTTGTCGCCATTATTATTATTCAAGGTATACTGCAGAAAACAATATGAATTTTGTTTTGAGTAATTTCGAAAAAGAGTAAATAGACTAACCGATTGAAAAGAACTAAATTAATTAATAAAGCAAATAATTAAGATTGAATCTATTAAATTGAAAATCGAGTTGAAAATAAACAAATGAAAATAATGAAATGTAAATAAACAAAAACAAGAATGTCAATCTTTGTTTATGTTTTGAATCAAGGTTATGAGCATAGATGAGAAAAACAAACGAAGAGTTGTCTATGTTCCGAAAATGAAAGCCAAATTCTCCAACATGCGCAGAAATATCAGCAATTAAAGAATTTATGAATGTGTTCGATATCTTGTCAAGTTTTTGAGGTTAGATGAACATTGACCGAATGAAATAAATGCAAATGAAAAAAAACGAAATGAAAAAATTCCAAAATGCTTGATCGCAATAATTTTGAAAACGCGGTTCGAAAATATGCGGCTCAAGAAGGACCAAAATGGCACGACACGGCCTTTGAAATCAAATGAAAAAGAAAGAGAAATTAATAATGAAATTCCGGTGAGAAAAAATGACTGAATACGAAATGTTGGAGTATCGACGATTGCCTACCTGGTTTTACAGCACGGCTGAACGTGTCACTCACGAGCCAGAACAGTCACTTTTTCACCAGAGTTCTAAATTGTAGAAATTAACGAGAAAAATTGCGAAGAAACGAAGAAAAGTCTTGCACTGCATCGAACGAGCGTCGACGTGTGTATTCGAATTACTACTACTTCGTACTTCCTTCGTCTGGCACTGTCATATAGCTCCAACATATGTTACGCGTCCATAGAGAAAGAAATGAACATACGTGGGCCGCATGAAACGAACAAGCATTTTGGAATAGAAAATAAATGAATGCAACTAACAACACTGAGTTGCAGTAACA